>PVKB01002431.1:165656-282720 GCA_004027205.1 Ctenodactylus gundi | reverse complement strand
ACGGTAGGGTTTTGCCCACGCTGGATAGCGTGTTTCCTGTCTGCCCCCATCATATCCAGAATTACCAATCTGAGCTGAGTCCCTTCCCAAATCACCCACAGTCCGGACCAGAGTGACCGAGGTGTAACACTGGCACAAATTCCAGGATGTTGGCCCCAGGGATAGACAAGGGACTTCTGCCTCAGCCCTGCTGGGGACCTTGTGACTCCCTCCTGCACCGTCCTCTGCTTCCTGGATGGTGAGGACAGAATCTTTCACAGACACCCCCAGGAGCCTCAAGTCTGAAGGGGACCATGACGCCCCTGTGGATGGATGGGCAGGAGGAAAGAGGAGCCAACATAGACCATATGCCAGGGCAGGGTGTGACCGAAGGCGCAGGGATGAGAGGCCGGCGTTCTGGCAAAAAGCAGGCTTTCCTCATGGGTGCTGGCAGAACAGGTCCCTGAAGACTACGGGGAGAGAGAGAGAGGCGTGCTCACTCCAGAGCTGCAGAGAAGCCCCCTCCGTGTCACTTGCCAGTGCTTCCTCTATGAGGAGGCGTGTGTGGGTGTGGACGCGGGGCCAGCTTTGGTCCCTCCAGGCCACTTTCAGTTGTCTTCCTGGAGCCCTGTGTTCAGGGACTTCACGGTCGCAATTTACTGAGAACTGCACCACTTGTGTGAGGATCCTGATATCCACAGACTTTGACCCAAAGCCCCATGTCTGAGAGGGTGGGCGCTGCCTCCTTTGTCCCTCCTCTAATGCGAGAGGGGTGTTGACCTCCTGCACGCCTCCAGATCAAGCGCAGGGCTCAATTTAGATTTGCTCAGGTTCAAAGTTCTTTAAATACCCAACTTCTATTCAAATGGGAGGTTTGCGCTGCACACAGAGCCACCATCAGGAGCGGAGCTGCGCTGAATGGTTTAAACTTAATCCAAATCTTAGAGCATTTTATGAAATCTGCCTACTCAAGCTTCACGCGTGGGCTCCGAAATGCCATTCCGGCTCTTATGCACGGTGGCGCGAGGCTGGCCCGGCTCCCTTTGCCTGCATGTGGATTTTATAGCATGACCAAGATCAAATCCATTCTATTGACTGATGTGGGTTGCAGGGGATGCACTGGCCATAGGCTGGGCGGGAATCATGCAGGACTGGGAACCTGACGGTCCAAGGAAGACTGCATGTGCAAGAAGGAAGAAGGTGCCATGTGCATAGGTATGTGTGCATGCATGTGCACATGTGTGTGCGCTGCATGTGGATGTGCTAGTGCTGGGGTGGACAGGGCTTGGGAAGGATGAAAGTACAATCTTACTTCACTTGGAGTGCTACTTCACAGCAGTACAGAGCAGTTTATTTCATACATGTAGGAAATACTGAAATGCATAGAGTTTTGAAATTTAAATATACCCACACATACATATATATATCAAGCAATATGTAGCAGATTTGAGATTTGGCTATCAAATTAAATGTATCTCTACAGTTCTTGACGGTACTATCTGTACAAAAGAAAGCCAGCGGAAGTGAAGGACAATTTATCAAAGTTATAAAAGAAATCTGAGCTGAATGCCAGTTAACTGTCCTGCGTAAGAATCATTCTCAATATTCCAAAGGCACCGAGAGAAAATGAACCTTCCGGCGTTAACTTGATGCCTAATGGAGGGCGAACGCGGAGACCCGGGAGGCCATCGGATCCAGGGCAAAGGGGGAGGGGAGGAATCAGCGTCCAACCAATTAAATGCGTCCACGTCACAGGAAGTTCCCGGCAGCCCCAGTGTGGGATGTGATGGCGCTGAGTCGGCCATTGGGAAAAAGCCCAGAGCCAGTGCCGGGACCTGGCCTAGTGCCCACTCTGCCCCGATGGCCTCAGCAGGGTCTCCCGTGCCCGTGTCCTGCATGTGGGCATGCCTGTGCTTGGCTCTGCACCCTTCCACTTTCCCGCTTTGTGTCTCATTCTGCTTTACTAGATCCTCAACAATTTCTTTTCTTTCCTGTCTTTTCTTTTCTTTTCTTATTTCTGTTATTTTTTTTTTCCTGAACATTGAACCCACGGCCTTTGCACTGAGCTACAACTTGAGCCCAATTTTCAAATTTTAATTTTGAGACAAGGTCTTGCTAAGTTGTGTGATTGTCCAGGCTGGATTTGAATTTGTGATCCTCCTGCTTCAGCCTCCTGAAGTGCTCTGAGGACCAGCAGGCTGGCTCCCTGACAGTTTCATTGGCAAACCTAGTAGCCTTCACCTGTTTGGGCGGGGAAGGCATTATCAGCACTCACCTGTGCTGCCTCAGCCCAGGATGTTGACACTACTGGGCACCTTCCTCCTCCTCTTCTTCCTTTATGGGATTTGCCCTCCAGTCCTGTCTAGCCTTGAACTCAAGGCAATCCTCCTGCCTCAGCCACCCAACAATTGGGATTACAGGCTTGCACCACCACACCCAGCTTATGTGGGGCTGAGAAATTGAGCTCAGGGCCTTGTGTTTGCCTGGCGAGTGCTCTGACTGCTGAGCCCCCCACCACCACCCTTTCTCTCGGTCCTTTAAGTGCCCAGCAGTGTTAGCCTCTACCCCATGCCAGGCAGAGGTTGCAAAGATAAACCTAAGAAAGAATTCTCCTTTAACTCACTGTGTTTTTGTAGGATTTATTGAGGCATAATTATATGGACCAAAAAATCACACTTGTTATAGTTCAGAGGTTTGGGGGTTTTTGTTTGTTTGTTTTCTTTGTGTGGGGGAGGGGTACTGAGGGCCTTCACACCGAGCTCCCTCTTTAGCCACATTTTTATTTTTGATTCTGAGATGAATCACACCAAGTTACCCAACCTGCGCTGGAATTTGCAATCCTCCTGCTCCGCCTCCCAGAGTGCTGGGATGATAGGGCTGCAGCCCAGTCCTCCTACTCGGCTTTCCCGCTGACGGGTGGCCACACCAGCAGCCCTCAGTTTCAGCCGTGTACCTCCACAGGCATTGGCCGCGTGTGGGAGGCATGGTCCCAGGAACTCATGGCGGGGCAAGTCCCTGGAGCCTGGCAGGGACTCGCCACACCGCGTCCTGTGCCCTGGCCGTGAGCAGGGCCTCTGGTTCCATCCAGATGAGGCACGGGAAAGCGGAGACCATCGGCCACCCTGACCTACCAACCCTGGGGCAGCTGGCTTTGTCCTCTGCCTCTTTCTCCAGGGGTGAGCGTGGGCAGGGAGATCCTATGTCTCATCCAGGGGGAGCAGATGGCCTATGTGGTCCTGGGAATATCGCGGCCTCGTCCCCTTCTGGAGCTCACTGGTTAAGGAAACATCTATCAGGACCCTGCACCTGAGCAAGCAGGCCTGTCATTCACGTACTCTGGGAGGCTGAGGCAGGAGGATGGCAAGCTCTAACCCGACCCGGGCAACACAGCAGCTTAGCAAGGCCCTGTCTCAAAATTAAAAATGCAAATGGACTGGGGAAGCAGCTCAGGGTGAAGGCCTGGGCTCAATCCCAGCACCACAGCGGGGAAAGAGGAGCCCCAAAGGTGAAGAGGAGAAAAACTCACGGAAAGTCGACTGGGAGCCGGAAGAAAGTTCCCTTCTCTACCCGGAAAGGGCAAGGGGGGCAGGGGACCCGGAAGTCACATGGCCAGCACCACGAGGGAGACAGGCCATGCCCCCGGGACCAGTGATCCTGGCAGCCTCCGGGTCCGGCAGGGATGATTACTCACGCACCAAAGCTGTCACTCAAAGGGACAGCGACGTAGCTCCAGTTTTCTTTTCCTGCGTTTCTTCGAGGACGCCTGTGAACCTGACGGCCGTTTCCCTTGGGGATTAGCCCGCACCTGCTCCTGGATTTCTTTTCTTCAACTCTTGCAGAGGTCGCGTTTTACAGTTAACGTTGTTTGTGGTGAAATAGAAGCAGGGTGGGTTTTTTGCCGTCACCACCGCTACGCGTACAGCGTGCAGGCATGAGGCCAGGTCACAGCGCTCGGCCACCACCACTGACAACTTCATCTCCACGCCCCCTGCGGCCTCCCTGGTGACACTTGGTGCCGGCGAAACCCTGACCCCTGCCCTCTGTCCAGCTCCCGGAACCCACCTCCCCAGTCCTTGCCCACAGGCCACTCCTGCACGGGGGCCATGCGGGACAGCATCACGCAGCACCCTCCTTTCGGGTCTGTGACGTGGCGTGGGTCCTGTAGGGCACATCTGTGCAGTCACGGGTGCTAGGACCTCTGTCCAGCGTAGGGTGTGAGCTACACTTGGTTGCTGGGCAGCTGCACCCTCCCTTGGGCTGCGGTGGAGGTGACTGCTGCTCACCACTGCAGGGCCCGCCCTCGACCCCCAGGTCGACCCCCGGCGGCGCGGCTCCAGGGCTGTGCTGAGTTTCTCTACCTGCTTCCTGGGCGCCTGCCTCACGTTAGCATCCAGCCAGTGGTGCGTGCAGCTCTGGTGGCTGAGCCTCTTCTCTCACACGTGGCAGGTACGAGTATGCACTCGTCTGTGTGCGTAGCAGCCTTCCCAGAGGGCAGGAATCCCACGTGATTCTGAGCCGCATGCCGCTAATGAGGGCTACTGAGCGTCGTTACACACACGTACTGACCACGTTTGTGTTTTCAGTGGACAGACTTGATTCACGTCCTTCATCTACATGTTAGCTGGGTTGTGCACTGTGTGTTAGTCACCTTGCCTGACACTGGGGCAAAATATTCAGCACATGTGACCTAAGGGGGAAGTTTGCGTGGTTCCGGGTGTCAGTGGTTCTAGTCCACAGCCATCACCTCCATGGAGGGAGGATGTGTGCGGTGGAGCAAAGCTGGTCATGCCACAGGGGCCTTGGGGAACCAGGCATGGGGGAGCCCCAGCAGGTAGCGTACCGTCCACGGCCCGCGGCCCTGGTGACACAGCACCTCCAACCAGCATCCATCTCTCAGCAGCGTTGAGTCCACTGGTGAGAACAGCGTCCCACGACCCCGTCAAGTCTCCACAAGCCTCTTAGGCCAGCCAAGTTGATGATTAAGAATAACCAGCACATCTTTTTTGGTTACTGCGCTCGAAGCAATAAGGCTTCCCCGCTCTGTTTCCAAATTCCTGTCTCCACAGCCGATGACGGAGATGCACGGTCTCATGGCAGCGGCCTTCCTGTGAACCCACTGACATGTCATGCCCATCCCATGTCCGCTTGGCCATCCGGGGCGGCTGCCTTCCTTCCAGGCTGCGGTATGAAGCTGGAGTTGGATAAATAACTCCCTCATTAGTGAAGGCACAGATTGTCTGTCCAGGATGCGGCAGAGACTCAATAAATTTTATTTGAATCTGAATCTGAGTTACCTTTCGGGGAGTGTCCAATGGGTGCGCTATACGGCTGAGAGGAGGGATTAAAAATAAGGAGTTAAGAAAAGCAATCATCTGGCATAAGATATGTTTGTCGTGCATTTTATTCTGTAATTTAATAAGAGCATGAAAAGCCAAGATAAGTGAATTTAATAAAACACCGAACAACGTGGAGTGTTTGTATATACAAATGGTGTGCTTAATGCCCCAAATATTGTGTATGTGGCAAAGGGAGATAATGAATTTTACTTCTCGGGAGCCCCGCTCTGTTTCCCTTGGCCCGCTGGGGGTCGTGGAGGCTGCTGGAGGAGAGGCTGCCTCGTCTGTTTGGTCTGACAAACGGGGTCAGGAGGATCGCTTGCACTTGCTTTTTTTATTCTGAGAAAGCAGAGAACAGAAAACTTTTCAAACAAACTCTACAGTGTCTTCTGAGGATGACCTCCAAGCACACGTTCTGAAGAAATGCTGCTTCCAAAGAAGAGCCTAATGAATCCTTCTCCTTTTCAGTCGCTGAGGTGCTTCCCCCTCCATCCCGTTCTGAGAGAGAAGGCAGAGAGTGACAGCCGGGAAAACCGGAAGCCCCGGAAAACCAGAAGCCCCGGAAAGCCGGAAGCCCCGGAAAACCGGAAGCCCCGGAAAGCAGGAAGCCCCGGAAAACCGGAAGCCCCGGAAAGCCGGAAATGGAGTGCCCTCTTCTGATTGCCCCCAAGATTGGCCAGAAAAAGGTGTGGGGGTTACGTTGTACTCACACCCACTTAAAAGTCCTGTCCACTCGTCATGGTGCCCGACGTAATGCCCCTTCCACGTCGTAGAGAGGGCAATGCGGTGCTGTGCCGAGGAAGTGGGCAGCTGTCCTTGGAACAAACTGTCCCGTGACCCAGCCCTCTCAGCTCCCGGCCTCTACCTGCTCACCTCTGGGCCTGCCTCGTGGCCCCCAGGGCCACCCAGGCACCAGCCTGCTCCTTGACATCCCCTCCCATGTCATAGGATTCTGTTCCCTCACTGTGGTTTGAGCCAGCAGGGTCCTGGTCCCAGGTCACATGGTCAGCGGACGTCACTAGGGCTATAGGTGACCCTCAGGGATATAGGATCAATCGCTCTCTGCTCTCTAGTTGATGTCCTGGGAGGGGGACACAGGCTGCCCGGGTATTGGAGGGGACACTGGGCCCATCCTGAAGCTCCGCTTCTGGTCCTGGGGTCGGAAGGGAACCGGCCCTGGAGAGCAGGACAGGGCGACCCTCCCCGCACTTGTCCACTCCCAGCCTCTGCCCCATGGGGTGCCTCCGGGTGGCCACGCCTAGCCATGGCTCTCCTGGGGGAAGCTCTGCTCTGTCGCTGGCCCGTCCTTCCACTTCACCAGTGATGACACGGCTGGCAGCACCCGGGGTCAGCCCCTACCCGGCCAGGCCTATGATCCTGTACCTATTTCAAACCAAATTGTCTTGGGAATTTTGCCCTAGAGATTGTTACAACATGCAAGTCTGTCCTCAAGGAGTGGAAACACCGTGCACCCGGGACACGGCAGAGCGTGACCGATGGCTCAGGGGCTGCTTCCGCAAGCCTGAGAGTACAGGTCCAGGAGGTCATCCTGGGGGTCCACGACTGCGGCTTGGAAAGTTACCCTCCTACATGTGCGGCAAAGGCGCAGCACCCTGGTGACACCACCGAACACGGTCTTTTTGAAAAGAGTAAAATACTACATTCTTGACATTTTTTCCCAAAATACTTTATCATTTTGGGAGTACAAGGAAGACAGAGCTAGAACTATTTTCCAACAACAAATAGAATGAAATGCTACAATTTTCTCCAAAGTAACTTACTTCTTTTCTGTCTTTCTCTTTCATTTCTTTGTCTTCTTTCTATTTCTATTTCTTTATTTTTTTATTTATTTTTTTTTTTTGTGGTACTGTAGACCTAACATAGGGTCTTGCTGCTAAGCTACATCCCCAGCCCATGTTTCCAGCTTTGATTTTCAGACAGGGTCTCTTTGCTAAGTTGCTATGTTGCCTGGGTTACGCTCAGTTGAGAAGCCTGTGTTGTGGCTGCCCCTGAGCCTTAGAGTCACTTCTGTTGAGCCCCCTGTACCCCCTGCGGGGCCCTCATCAGGTGGCACTGAAGACTTTGCTCGTGTTGTAGCGTGTGGGCTCCTTTGGGAAAACTGGTACGGGCTCTAAGTGCTCTCAAAGACCAGCCAGGAGTCCTGACCCAGGGATTGCCTTGCGGCGTCGCCCAGGAGACTGGGGGGACACTCTGAGCGTTTCTGAATGGGTCGTGGAGGTGTGAGCCTGGACCTGTGCCTGCTCACTCCCCCCCTTCTCTGGCAGGCTCGCCTGTTCTGCCTCCAAATTGCCGCGGAACAAGTAGCTTCGCTCTTTAGGCCCTTTGCCCTTCTACCACGATGCCCCTGCCTTGGAACTGGCCAGCCATGGACTGGACTCCTGAAACCACAAGCCAAACCACGCCTCTGTTCCTATGGAGCAGAAGGTGGCAGTACCGTGTCCTGGGGACGGGAGTGCTATGCAGGTGCAATTGTATGATGATTTGCTTGACATTTGGGTTTAATAGTGCTGAACAATGTGCGGCTGAAATAGTGGCAGAGTAGGTGAAGCAAAAGAATGATACAAAACGGTTGATGAAAGTGGCCAGTAATAGCACACGGATTATTCAGGAAAAATCAAGAGCTCCGTAAACGGGCTATTAAAGGTGAAGGGGACGGGCAGGGTACCATCATGGCATGACTCAAGGTAGGATGATTAATATTATATTATTTTTATTATTATTTGTAGCAATAAGCATTGAATTCAGGCACTGAGCTATGTTCCTGGCTATTTTAAATTTTATTTTAAATCAAGGTCTCAGTAGGTCTCTAAGTCACCCAGGCTAGGCTCAAACCTGTGACCCTCCCGTCCCAGCTTCCCAGTGTTCTGGGATGACGGCGGTGGGCCATCAAGCCGGGACCAGAGTACAACTTCAAAGGGGTTTTCTTTCTTCCCTGAAGGCTTCTTTTCAACGATAGCTTAATTAGAGTGACTTCCATGGAATCTTCTGGACATCCTATGGCTGTCTTGACTACACTCAACGGTTTAGAGACCGCTGGGAAATGGTGTGGACATGATGCTTCTTACCTGATTACGCCTGAAGCTACACCTTTTCCGGAAACACCCCAGCCCGTGCACATGGGTACATTAGGGGACACTGTGAGGGCTGAGCTGTGTGCCTGAAGTTCCTGTGGCTAATCCCTAACTCCTGGTGCGATGGCATTTAAGGGAAGACAGTAAGTTAGGATTACTAAATTAGGATTACTAGGCGAGGGTGGATCCCCACCCTAGTAGGGTCTGAGCTTTCTTCTTTTTCCCGTTGGGGGCCCAGCGAGAAGACGGGCCATCTACAAAGGCAGAAGGAAGCCTTGGACGAAACCAAACCCTGCCATTACCTTGCCCTTGGCTCTGCCAACTTTCAGGGCTGCCAGGGGGCCTGGGTCTGCTGTCTCAGACCCTGAACTCTGGTGCTTTGCTACAGTAGCCCAACCTGACCAAGACCAATCTCACTATGTTCTTAAGAAGGTCCCGTTATGCCTGAGTGTAATTCAAGAGGAACGGCGAGCTGATTTGTGATGACACCGCAATTATGTTACCGAAAATCCTCCAGCTCTGCCGCCTGCCGTGCTTTGCGTCTTCAGTGTGCTGATATGGACTCAAAGATAACAACCCTGTCCGCCCGTTGGAGGAAGAAGCCATTACCGCAAACCGCGCCAATGTCAGCTCCGAGGCTCTGCCTCAGACACACACTCGTGATGAAGGCCAGCTTGACTTTCCCTCAAAATAAACACGCATTTTAATTTGAGGCCAAGTTTGGTTTAAATTGTTTTCTTTCTTTATCCCGACTGGGCTGACTCCTTTCTGCCGCAGAACACTTTTTATAATCTTGTCCTTCGTGTGCTGGGCTTTCCTCTTTTTTTTTAATTTTTTTGAGAGCAAGGCTTGATTTAATATTTTCCATTTTTGCAGCATACACCGGGAGTCGGTAGAACATTTGGTCCTGTGATTGCTTTGGGCACAAAACGTCTCCAGTAGGCAATTAGACAAATGCCCCTAAAAGAAAAAAAGGAAAGATTTTTCTCAAGATGTGTTTTCATTAGCTCAAGTATGCATGAGCCCACTAACCTCAGGCAGCATCCTGGCCCTAGGTCCACTCTGGGAGCACAAGCGGTGCACAGCAAGGTGGGGCACACGGGCCCGACTGCGTCTCAGGAGAGCACGGGGCAGCGTGCCTCCCACGAGCCTGTGAGCTCCTGTCCCGTCACACCTCACTGAGTGACTTGGTTTCACTCACTTAACCTCTCTGAGCCTCCGTCCCTATCTGTGGAAGGGACATTGACTGTGCTGAGACCTATGAGGTAAGAAGTTGATCAGATCCACGGAGCTTCCTTCAAGGGAGGGGAGGAGCCCTGCCCGACTGCCCCGGGTTGAGTGCACGCCTGCCTACAATCCAGACACAGGCGGCCTCATGCCCAGGACCTCAGCAGCGTGCAGACCACCCCTGGAAACACAGACGTGACTGGGAAAGGTAAGGTCTCACGGAGAGGATGGACCCATGACCCAACACGACTGTCACAGTGACTTTCCCATCATGGGGACACAATGCCTGACACCCATGATTAAAGGAGAAGAGGCTTGTTTGGCTCCCAGCTTCCAGTGAGTTTAGTCCACAGTTGACTGGCTCCAAGGCAGGCACAGCCCAAGGAGGGCACGGGGAAGGGCCTGGGGAGGACAGCTGCTCACCCAGATGGCAGCCAGGAAGCAGAGGGAGCGGGCAGGGCAGGGGACAACAGCACACACACTCGCAGGTCACTCCCCAGTGACCTGCCCCCAGCCAGGCTCTGCCCCCTCTTGGCGCAGTCAGCCATGGACCCATCCATGAACATGTCCACTGAGAAACAGGGCAGCCCCAGGATCCAGTCACCTTGTATTCACAGGTGACTACTGGAGCCATGGGGGACATCATAGATGCAAATCATAAGAGAGGAGAGACACAAAGACCGCATGTGTGAAGATGTAGGGCAGGGTCAGGGTGACGTGTCCACACGCCAAGGACCAGCAGCGCCAGCCACCTCCAGGAGCCAAGGGGCCGCCAGAGGAACCAGCCCTGCTGACACCACTTGACAGCTGGGCTTCGCTTCCTGCATCGGCGAGTCCAGCCAGCAGGAGACGGGTGGCCACCCTAGTCCTCTCCCAACCCCGAGGACCCCGCTCGCCTCCTACCCAGCACTGTTGGGTTTTGGTTTGAGTGGATATAAGAGAAGATGTTTCATGACTAAAATCCAAACTTTTTTGCCTGTTTTTTTTTTTTTTTTTCAGGTGTTTTACTGGGTCTGAGCCTTTATTACACAAGGCGAGTTTAGATTCGTGATCCTCCTGTCTTAGCCTCCCAGAGTGCTGGGATTGCAGGCCCGCACCGTCATGCCTGGCCTCAAATCTGCCCCACTCTGCCAAGGGCCTTTGGGTATGTGTGATGCTGTTCACGAGCCACACAGGATCATCAACTTCAAATCAGGTGCCCTACTGAGCAGAACGCCAGTCCCACTGCCCTGGCTGGACCAGCTGTGCCGCGGGGGGACTGTTCCCAGCTCCTGGCTTGGAGGACGTCAGGCATGTGCTCAAAGCTGTCGTTTACGGAACCGTGGGCTGTGACCACTACACCTTCCCACCCGCTGCAGGGCTGAGGGTCCACACACACACAAGCGGGGCGAGCCTCAGGCAGGAGCCAGGACCCCAGCAGTGACCCCACGTGGCGATACGAATCCAGCCGACGGCCCCACCAAGTCCCCACACGGCCCCGAGAGTCCTGCCTTACCGCGTCGCTTCCTTCAGCACTGTGCTGTCGTGTACACGTGGAACCCACGAAAGGAGCAGAACCCCCTTTCCTGACCCACGTGCCAAGACCAGTGGTCCTGGCTGCCTCGTCCTGCCACTTGGCCAGTGAGAGGCGCTAGGCTGCTGGGGCAGGCGAGCCCCCCCCCCCCCACCGTCACATGCCAGGCTCACCCGCACCCCGGGCTCCAGCTCGGATCCTGCCTAGGGCACCTGCTGTGGGGCCATGTCGTGGCTGGGCCTCTCTTCCTGACCCCTCCCCTCTCCGTGACCACGTGGCTTTCGCATCTACTCAGACGCCGGCGTACTCCACAGTGCCACTCTAGTCCAGCACACGTCCGGAACTCCTGTCCTCTGAATGCTGGGGCCTGGCGGGTCACCTGCCGGCTTCCCGGTCAGAGGTCTCGACCCCCCGGGTCCGCCGTGGACCGCCAAGGTCACCTGCATCCGCAGCTCGGAAGGGTCGCCCCTCACGCTCCTGTGCGTGGTGCCTGCAGACCTGTGCTTTCTCCCCATGACACTGACAAGCCTCCAATGGCCCTCGGGCCCCCTCGTCATGGCGCTGTGGTCTGTGCTCACCTGGACAGCCGCAGGGGGTCTTTGAGGGCACAGGTGGCCCCCTCTTCTGCCAGGCTCGCCCCCGGGCTCTGCCCACCGTTCCCCGGGTTCTTCCGCTTGCTCTTCCTGGACTCCTTGGTCCTGCCCCCGGGCCCTCTGTGCCACCTGCGGCCTCCGCCCGGTGCTGAGTCCTCTCCCAGGGCCTCACCCTCGTCGCTTTCTGTTGATGTCACCTTCCTGCAGCCACAGTCCTGCCCACACTGGGGACAGAGGCGTCCGCGCCCCACTCCCCTCCGGCTCCTGGCTCTGGGGTTCAAAGACACCCCGCTTCCAAGGAGCCTATTTATCCCGGCTGCAGAGGAGACCCAGCGCGAGCCATCGCCCGGCCCTGCGCTGCTGCGGCTCCGCTGTGCGATGGCCCGGCGATCCAATTAGCTGGCGCGGCCCACCTCCCAACCCCATTACCGCGCGGCGGCCAGGAGTCAACAGCCCTGCCGATATCTCATTTCCCGGCGCGATAAGATCGCCGAGACGTTCAATGGTCGCCTTTCACTGCGCACGGGCGCGGGGACCGGCCAGCCGCGGGCATCTCGCCCACCGTGGCCGAGATCTATGCTCACACATGAAATAGGGTGGCGAGCTCCAGGGCCCATCCTGCGCCCCAGAGCCACGCTGCCGGGCCGGCGAGCCGGGCCAGCCTGATCCCCCTTATCGCAGGAGGCCCACAAAGGCCGGGCCAGCCGGGCGATTAGCATTCCTCCTCCGCGCGCCGGCCCTATTTCTGTCACCAGACCGATTGAGCCTTTCACTCAGCCTCGCGAGTGAGTGACACATGGCCCGACCGGGGGAACAACATTGTTATTTGAGTTAAGAAATCAATTTGTATCAAATGTACACTGTAATTTATTTGTTGGCTTTGAAGGGAGCGGGGCTGAGATAAATAGGGCCGGCGCCTCTCTGCGCCTCTGCCGCGCTGATAAAGTCCTTGTGAAGCCCCAGATAGCTGCAGTCAGAGCCCAAGTGACAAACATGTTTAAAGTTGCACACTGATCTTTAAATCTCAAAAAGAACACCTTGTCGGACACGATAGAACATTTCTTACCTTTCCCCGCTATCTGTCAGAAAGCCGCTGCGACGCGACGCTTTAGTATTTTTGCTGACATTTCTTTTATCAGGCGTATCTGTTTGTGGTCCAAAGATGCGCCTGCCTGCTCCCTCCGTCTGCAGGAGGTGAGGGACCGGCCGGCCAAGAGTGGGAGGAAATTGGCCGCCCGGCGGACAGCCCCGGGCGGAGAGCCCCCGGCGCCACCTCGGCCTCCTGCAAAGGCCTGGTGTCCCGCTGGCGCCCAGGAAACGCTCAGCCTTGCTCCTCCTCCTCCTCTTCCTCGCGAGTCCCCTCTGTCCTCGCTTCCTCCCTCCCTCTACCTCCACGTGTGCCAAAAGTGTCTTCATTTAAGGCCGGCCGGCCCCAGGGCCCGTGCCGGAGTCCCCGCCGGCCCGCCGGCCCGCCGGCCCGCTGGCTGGGGTCTAGGCTCGGCATGTCCTCACCCCACAGACCCACGGTCATCTGTGTTTTCTTCTGTTGTTGTTTGTTTGTTAACAATTTTGTTTATGGCAGCTGGAGGGACTGGGCCTTGACCAGGAGTAGCTGGCACATTTCTCCTAGCCTAGGCAGGATGCCTCCTCACCAGGGCTAAATTGCGACAATCCCAAATTACGAAATATACACTTAAACGCAGTTTTATTACTTTCATGTATTCTGCATGCTACTGAGCAGCATATAAATCTGTATTAGTATTAGGAGCTGAGTTAATGAGAAAATACAGCATCCCACAAAATGTCATAATTACAGAACCTTGGTAGCACATGGGAGCGAATCGTGAGGAGGCCCAGAGTGTACGTCCCAGGAAGGATCTAGACTCGCTGAGTCCTTGCTTGGAAACAGAATCGTTATACATACATATATATATATATGAGATTAGACAATATTCCAGAAACAGACTGTGGCCCCCAAGGCGTGGCCGGTAGGTGGACGGAGGACAAGCCACGCACGGCAGCCACAGAGGAGGCACGGCAGGAGAACTGCACACGGGAAATGCACAGCCCTTGTTCTTTTCAGAGCGTTAATTAGAAGGTTCGCGCTTTCTCCCACACAGTAGACAGCTGTTGAGAGGCTTCGCCAGGAGGCGAGAAGCTTCTTCACTCCGTAGTGGCGTTTGATTTGGAGTGACAATAAAGACAGAGGAAGAGGACCAAAGTGGTTGGGCGTTGGCACCCCGGGCCGTGGGCTCAGGAGACACTCCAGGGAACGCCTGGAGGAGCCACACGGGCCATGGGGTCACCGTGGACATCATATTTTTCCCAGGAATTGTTCCAGGCTAGAGTTTATGAAGGGCTAGTGGCGAGTTAGACCTCCAGTGCTGAGTGGAGAGGCAGAGCCATCAGCGTCCAGCCCAGGTGACCCTGGTGACCCTCGCATGCCCTCACGTCACAGGGCGCCTGCAGCCCACCTACAGGGTCGCCATGCTGCCGCTGACTCACTGGCCCGCCTTCCAGCGCAAATATCATGACCAGGTGTAGGACTATCATTCCCTACCAAGAAAGTCACCAGGAATGAGCAGAAAATGCCAGGCAGGAAGCCAGAGAGACAATAGAAATTTACAGGTCCATGTCTGTCAGAAATGGATGGCAAGGGTCTGGGGCCACAGAGCCGGGGGGTAGGGGGGCATTGCTGAGTCCACTTTGATAGGAGCATTTTAATAAAGCTCAATAGCTAGGCATGGAGATGCATGCCTTTGATTTCAACATTCTGTGAGGCTGAGACAGGAGAATCGCAAGTTCAAGCCCAATCTAGGTACTCATTGACGTAGGGGTTCCCTGTATCAATGTGTGTGTGTGTGTGTGTGTGTGTGTGTGTGTGTGTGTGTGTGTTTGTGTGTCTCTGTGTGTGTGTCTGTGTGATGTGGATATGAAAGTCCTAGATTCAATCTCTAGTACTACACAGTTATGCACACACACATACATGTAGGCACAACACAGTACATAGTGGTCTTGGTCTTTGGGGAAGAAAGACAGCATCAAGCCTCTGGAGGAACAAATGTTTTCCTGTGGGCCCTTCACACCCAAGTCAAATTCCACGCAACCTCAGGCCTGCTGTCCCGTGCTGGGCCGCTTGGGCTGTGCTGCACCTTCACGTTGCTGATTTCTAGTTCAGCAGCTCCTGGAGATTTCAGACGTGCCCTACAGAGGGACAGCTAAGCCAGACAAGATTTTATTACAAGGCGAGGTGCCCGCGGATGGCAAAGTCTCTTTACAGTGGTAACGTCTGGCTTTAATATTTAATAACACCGTAACAAGATGCCAGGCTGTGCGCAGCTCCTTGGGGACAACTAAATATGGAAGTGTGCACTTGAGGTCGTAAGTGACGTCACTGAAAAGCAATCAGATCCACCTCGAACTGAGATCCACAGCCCACCCATGTGCTCTCCAACCTGGCAGACCCATGAGGAGGGGAGAGGCCATCACGCTGCCTGCCCCAGAGAGGGCGAGAGAGCCGGGATGCCCAGGTGTGTGCAGAGGACACACACTTCCGCCATCTGCTGCTGACAAAAGACGTCTATTCTGTATGGAGATTCTTCAGAAAACTGAGAATAGATATTCCACTTGACCCGGGGGTACCTCGTCTGGTGTCTTCCCAAAGAGTTAAAAGCATCACCCCATGACAACACAGCACACCACGTTCGTAGCAGCACAACGTGGAATAACTAGGACTTGGAACCAGCTGCTGTGCCCATCAGCAGACGGGAGAAGCGGCACATTTGCCAGTAGAGGACGACTCTGCCGTAAAGAGAGATAAACTAGAATCATTTGCTGGGAAATGGACTCACCTTGAGACCATCATGCCTAGTGAAATGAATCATATCCAGAAGGTGAAATAGCACACAGTTTCTACAATATGAGAAAACACAGTATATAGAGATAAAAGCCAAGCCCACCAGGGCCTAAGAAGAGGGGTGACAGATTTGTGGGAAGGGACAGGAGATGAGGGAGGGGTGGGACACAGAGAGGAAGTCAATACCAAGTTGGCGTGACAAGCTTGGGTTCCAATTCCTCCAGTTTAGTATAACTACCATGTATCACAAATGCATGCTCATGAAAATCGTAACTCTTGGGGAAAAGAAAAACATCTGTGTCCCCAGTAAAGGGCTTACTGTGGTGTTCACTTTTATCAGCACTGCTGACTATGCTTTTTTTTCTTTTTTCTTTTTTCTTCTTCTTTCTTTTTTCTTTTCTTTTTCTTTTTCTTTTTTTTTTTTTTTTTTTTTTTTTTTTTTTTTTTTTTTTTTTTTTTTTTTTTTTTTTTTTTTTTTTTTTTTTTTTTTTTTTTTTTTTTTTTTTTTTTTTTTTTTTTTTTTTTTTTTTTTTTTTTTTTTTTTTTTTTTTTTTTTTTTTTTTTTTTTTTTTTTTTTTTTTTGAGACAGGGTCTCGCTCTGTAGCCCAGGCTGTTCCTGAACTCACGGTGCAGCACAGGTTGGCCTTGGACTCAGGACAATCCACCTGCCTCAACCTGACTACATTTTAAAAATTGGAGTTCCTTTCCCTGAACATTCTTAGAAGACAGTTAAACCAATAAAACAATGCTGTCCTTAAGCTTTAAACAGAATCTTCCTAACTGCTAGACTCACGTTTCACTTGCTGGAATTTTGAAAAAGGTGAACATTTCAAGACTGCACCACTCAGAGAAGGGAGGTCAAAGGTTTCTTTTTTCTATCTGGACAGCATTTCCTTTTCTTGACTTTTACAGCAGCCAGTGACAAGATTTATAGAGGTCAATCCCAGAGCCTCCAGGGCGGAACTCACGGGGGTTTTCTCTGTCTGTCACAATGGTTTGTGTTGAGTGGCATCCGCAAGGGAAAGCACTAACTAGACCTGCTACTGGCGTCAGGGGAGTTAGATAACTTGATGCAGGAACTAAGTCAGCGCTGTCATTCCAGCATCTGGGGAGGCTGAGGCTGGAGAATCACAAGTTTGAGTCCAGCCCAGGCAACTTAGCATCTTGGCCAGACTCTGCCTCGAAATCAAAAATAAAAATTGGGCTGGGGATGCAACTCAATGTGAAGCCCCTGGATTTAATCCCCAGTACCACAGAAATAAAAAAGAAAGAAGGAAGGAAGGAAGGAAGGAAGGAAGGAAGGAAGGAAGGAAGGAAGGGAGGGAGGGAGGGAGGGAGGAAGGAGAAGAGAGGTCAAAGGTTTCTTATTTCTACCTGGACGGCATTTCCTTTTCTTGACTTTTACTGCAGCCAGTGACACAGACTTACAGAGGTCGATCCCAGAGCCTCTTCAGGAGAGACAACCATGAATATAGAGAATTCTGCTGCCCAGTGCCAAAGCAGATTGTCAAAACGTGCCCTGCCTGTGTGTCCTCGTCCACCTTGCTCACCGGATCTGGCACTCTGGGACTTCTGGCTATCCCCAAAGTGAGCGTGACGGTGAAAGGTCAGCATTGAATGCATGCCGGTTGTCAAGGCAGCCACGGCGGCTTGGTGGCACTGCTGCAAGGACGCTCCGGGATGAGGCCTTCCAGAGCCACCTCAGGAAATCGCAAGAACCCTGGGGCCTGTGTTCAGAAGGGATCCATGGCATTGCGTATTTTACTACAATATTTTTAAATTCACTCACACACCACAGGTTTTGACGACATGGCATAAGTTAGCCACTTCTCAGCAGCATCTGACAATAACAGTCTTGGGGTATCAGGTCATAGCTGGTAGCTGGAAGCATAAGGCCTTAGGAGAGGGTTCAGTCTACCACCTGTCCCAGGCTGTGAAAGGAATGTGGGCCCCGGCACCGCCCCAGCACAGCAGGCCCTGGTGACATAGGCCCAGCAGAATGGAGGACAGGACATGGCCACCCTGCCTAGTGAGAGACGGTGCCCACCATTACTGGCCCCAGTCCAGTGGCCAGCTAAGGTGGGAGCTAGGTCACTGTTGTGCTAACGAGTGCGCCAGTGCATCCAGCTCGTTGGGAGCCAGGGAGCCTCCTGTAAACTGCATCACATCCTTGCCACAAGGATCGTTCTGTGACCGGGCTACCTTTGTGAGCTTCCTGCCTAACAGTTTCTCATTGCTTTGGAAGTTTCATAAAATTATTTTGTTCCAGTTGTGTTTGATTGCCACACCTTGCGTTCACCTCTATGGGTGCTGAATGACTTAGATATTTATGTCTAGTAGTATAAGCAACATTAAGCTTATTTAATTGTTTTAACTGGGTAATGGCATAGCCCATAAAAAGGGTTATGGCTTCATATAAAAGCTTTACTTTGCATTTCAAACTGTTTTCCTTGCAATTTTCAAGGCTTTATTTAAGACAGGGGTCATCAAATTTTTAGTGTGCGTTAGCGGTTCCCAAGACATCTGCTAACCATCACTTCCCACCCCTGGGAACCTCGTTCCCTGTATGAAGCCCCCAAATTTGATTTTTCTTAGGATCCCCAAGGCCTTTTGAATCCACTCATAGAATATTACAGTGCCATGTGCACACATCTTATCCTTGGTGAATGTTAATGAGGAAAGGCCAACAACACCCCTTTGCATGGACATGAGTAAGGGCTGTGGCATTTGACAGTCACCCGTGATGTGGTTTGACCAGGACTCAGGAACAGCAAGGTCACGGTACAGTCACTGCCTGTCCCTGGAACCAGGCAGAGCATGGTGGAATCTGTTTCAGGTCTTCCCGCCTAAGACATCCCCTGCCTTTACGGGGCAGTGCCACTGTGCCTGTGTCATGTGAGGTCAGTGCTGAGTCTATGCAGTCAAGCAGGGCCATACATGCGCCTTGTACGTCTCAGTCGGGTGTCAGGCACGGGGTCTGGCACAGAGGGCGTGGTAAACCTTGGTTACTGTCATCGTTGGTCCTCACCTCCGTTACGACTGCCTTGGGGTGAGCAGCTTTCCCCCCATGCGCCAGAGCCAGTCAGCCACGAACCGAACCCACCGGAAACGGTGAGCCAAGTACACCCTTCCATCTTTGGTTGTGGTTGGCGGGTGACGGCTCAGTGATGACTGCAAACCCCACCTACATGGCCTGGGATGAGCGCCTCTTCTCCAGGCCGGATGTTAACTACACTAATTCTCTAAACTCAACCAAGTATGCATTTCTGGAACCAATCCCTTACATGATATTTTGATTCTTTTCATATAATTCTAGACTTTCTTTATTAAAATTTGGCTAAGGATTACGTATTCTGAGTTCATGGCTACAATAGCTTCTAATGTTTTTCCTTGTAATATTATTTCCAAACTGTCAAAAATTCACATTCCTCAAAAGAAGACACAAAAGCCACCCCCCTTCCCCGCTCATGAGTGGGTTTGTACAAGGTTGGTTGTATCTTTGACAACCTTGATCTGACTCCTCTAAATTCTTCATTTACATCCACAAGTATGTTCATGGAACCTGCATTTCCATATCCCTACAATATGTAATGTGTTTCTCTTAAAATTTGGGCTAATTTTTCTAGGTGCTTATTAATTTTATTTACTTAAATGAACAATTTAAAACTTCTTTGATTTTCTCTCTGTCTTTTCTATTCTACAGAAGTCCACGTATGGTCTCTTCTATGCCTCTTACGTGTTGTTTTATTTTTCCTCACGAGCAGCAGGGTAGTTTCTCAAGTGGCTGAGACTACTGTACCCAAACGCTGCAGACTGATTGTCTTCACAGTGTGAATTTACCTCTCACAGAGCTGTAGGTGGGATCCCGTGTCCAGTGGGGCCCATTTCCTGCCTGTGGGCTGATGCCTGGCTTCCCTAGTCATTCCTCTCAGGATCTCACTAGCCAGGTCTGTCTTCCCTTTCTCAAGGGCCCTCGAATCCCACAGTGGGGGCCACCCTCATGACACACTGTGTCCCTACATGCCTCCTACAGGTCCCGTCGTCAGCTATGGCTGCTCTGGGAGTTGTGACTTCAACAAATGGAGCTGGGAAGGCCACCTGTGGGGTGCGAGCTGCAGCTGGCACAGGACTGGGTGCTTGGTGTTGCGATTTGGATCTTAAGAGTGGCTCCAAAGCTCAGGTCCTGGAAGCTGAGGGACGCTCCTGACATAGTTCAGACTCTAGTCGCCGCAGGGGGAGGGCCCGCTGCTGGGCTGCACGTCAGGTGCAGGCACCTGCTCTGAGGATGGGGATGTGGACACGGGCCCTCCACACTGGCGTTCAGCCCCAGCGCCCATGAGTGGGGACCCCAGAGGGCAGGGCAGGAGCTCTTTGGCCCTACTGTGTACCTGGAATGTCAGGCCCAACTAGCTCGCAGAGGCATCCTGCCTCCTGCCACACACCTGCCCGCCAGGACATCTGTCTCGGGGCTCTGCACCTCATGGAAACTCAGACTTGCTGAAAAGCTCACACCCGAGTCAGGGCCCCTGGGGACCAAAGTCCTGCAGGATGCACTCAGGGTCACAGCCAGGCCCTTTTCCTGCCTCCTGACAAAGCGTGGGTCTCAGGAAGTCTACCTATTGCTGGGGACTCCGGGCAGAATGAAGGTCAGTCAGCAACGCCTAACGGACCAGTGATCATTGAGCCAGGTGAGACCAGGACCCATTCGGGACACGTGTTCCCCTTGCCACTTGGCGCCAGAGGTGAGTCGCTTTCCCCTGGCTCAGCGCCCTGTGTCTGCAGCCCCCGTGGGTACAGGGAGGATGGAAACAGACAAACAGCGATCATCTTTCAGCTTTCTTGTGAGATTTGCAAGGAGCAGCAGCTTATTAGGAGCAGTTTCTCCCTTTCCTGGACCAGCATCTTAGAACCGTGGATGCTGGCCTGCTGTGTTCTCACTCGGGTCACATGCCAGGCCTCTCTGGGGAGCTCTGTTGGGGGGGGCACACACACACACACACACACACACACACACACACACACACAGGACAGAGCCTGCGGCAATCACCCAGCCCACCTGAGTGCCCTGAGGGACAAACTCTGGGGCCAGCACGGATTTCTCAAGAGGGCTGGAGAGGCCCTTGACAACAGTTGAAGATAGACAGAGTGTGGCTCCAACAATCTGGGCACAAGTCAAGGTCCGGGGGCGGTGACGATGAGGAGTGGCAGTGGACACCGGCCCTGGAGTCACCGACAGACCTTCGACTCAAAGCCCAGATCCAGTCTGACGCCGCAGCCACCTACCAATGACGCGGACGCGGAGCCCCAGTGGGGGTGAGCAGCTGGGCGCTTCTCACACCAGCCAGGGCGTCGGGGGCCACGGCCACACCCGGTGTCTTCGCCTCTCGCCTGTGTCCCTAAGTCCTGTGTTCTGTACCAGGAGGGCGAGTGGACCACGGGTCTCTGTTTTGAAATTTTTACTGACTCTGCCCTTCAGGACAAAGCCCCACCCCACACAGCACAGTGGCTGACTGTCCCGCCCTCTTTGGGATTTCAGAAACAAATGGCAGTGTGCATGGGCCGGGGATGTGTTCACGCCCTGGAGTTGTTCTGCACAGGGCTGGACACTCCAGTGGTGCCCGGCAGGGCTCCGGCAGGGCCAGGCCGCACAGGTGTCGCTCTGCCCCGGTGTGGCTCCACCCGCTGGACGCTCACCCTGGAGCCATTTATTATCCTGCCGCCATCCTCTCAGAGGCCCTGAGCCGCCAGCTAAGTAGCAAGAGCGGCCGCGAGCCCCGCCGGGCTGCAGAGGGCCTTTGTCCCGAGCTGCGGGGGCCAGCATACTTGGCGCTGCCCGGGCCTTCGCTTGGGAAAGCACTCTGTGTCCAGGCACAGGCACAATGGGGCCGCAGCCAGCCAGCATCCCAGCCACAGTATCTGCTCAGGTCCCCAAAGAGCTGGGACTTTCCCAACACAGGCGGCAGGGTCGCCTGGGAAACGGGCTCCCGGGGTATCCCTGGGGGAATTTCAATAGGGACAGAGGCGGCCTGCGCCCCTGCGAGGTGCCCAGTGGCTGCTCTCGCCCAGGTTACCGCGCAGAAGACTGTTCTGCTGCCTTCCAGGACCCCTAGAAGGGCTGTGTTAGTGAGCGTGTCTCAGACAGGCCAGCGGGTTAGGAAAAGCAGCCGTCCGGTAGCAGGGCTCTCCTACATCGGTGACCCAGTCATCGGGGGACACACGAGTGGCAGGAACGTCGCAGCAGCTTGTAGCATGGAGCACATACACAGCATCCAAAGGACTGAGGCGTGCTCAGGGTCCAAAGCCTCCGATTCAGCCGCAGCCAACCGATGTTACCAGCCAACGTGAAGCAAATGACTCAACATTTTCCTATTTATTTGCTCATGGCGCTGGGTTTGAGCTCAGGGCCTTCACAATGAGCTTCACCCTCAGACCTTGTCCTCAGCTCTGATTTTGAGACTGGGTCTCACTAAGTCTCTAAGACTGGGCTCCAACTTACGATCCTCTTGCCTCAGCCTCCCGGATTGCAGGGGCGACAGGTCCGTGCCCTGGGGACTGCAAGTCACTGCATCTGAAGTAACGCAGTAGAGGGGAACTCAACCAGTCAGCCCGGGAGCCAGGATTTCCGCGTAATCACCCAATGATCTTGTCCCCAGCCACGCCTTACGGTCCCTTTGAGAAATCTCCTTTTGTTAGAGATGGCGGCCTGCGTGGGCACCCACCTGGACTCCTCTGAGAGCCTCCTGGCTGTGTGCACCCATGTGGAGCGGGGAGAGGACAGGAGGGACTTGCACCCCTCCTCCTGCTCGGCTGCACAGTGGCCTCTCACACCTCCCAGCCCACCCGCCTCTGCTCTCTCTCAATTTTGTGGATTGAACCCAGGGTCTTCAAATGGAGCTACATGCCCGCCGTTTATTATTTTTAATCGTGAGACAGAACCCAAGAAGTTCCTAACCTGCTCAGGCTAAGCCTGAATTTGTGATCCTCCTGCTTCATCCCCCCAGAGGGCTGTGACTGCAGGCCAAGGCCACCACGCTATCCACTTTGAGACTTTGACTCAAGGGAAGCACGGTGTATGAGGCCGTTCTTGGAAGGACGATGCCTTGTTACTTAACGTTGGCAGAGGTGTGGCGACGCAGGGCGATCCACCTTGCAATGGATTGGTGGGGTCCACTGCTGTCCTAACCACCCCGCAGAGGTGCTGTGGGTCAGTCTGGGAGCCACAAGAGATATGAGATAGCCCCTCTCCCCCTGTCCAAGTTCCCAAATAAACAAAAGGTGGGCCATCTGCACCAGTGCCGGGAATGGCTCTGGTTAGAGGCCTTGGCCCTCACCGTGTGCTGTCCGCGGTGGTAGCGAAGGGGGCGGCTGGGTCTGTGCCTCAGAGTCTCCCCATCCCTCCTCTCCTAAGCAAATCAGGTCTTGTTTATTATATTAAGTAACACTGCAGCCAGGTCCAGCGGCACAGGCCTGTGATCCCAGCACTCTGGGGGGCTGAGGCATGAGGATTGCAAGTTCAGGCCCAGCCTGGGCAACTCAGAGACTTAATTAAAATTCATACTAAAAAATGTGGGCTGGAGACATAGCTCAATGTGAAGGCCCGAGGCTCAACCTCCCAGTACCATAAATAAATAAATAACATTTATTACTTTAAGGGTGCCAAAAACAGTGTAATCTTTTCCAAATTCATTCTTCATGGGATTTACTGCACGTAAGCTTTCGCTTTTTATGCTCCACCTGAAGCAAACCTGCTGAAAAACTTCCTCCCGGTAGTGACTGACTGCGTTTCAGTTTCTACTGACCTTTTGTCTTTTCACACTAAGTCAAAGACCTACTGCTGCCCTTTGTCCTGGTTTATAGAGGCAGTGGCACCATACAACAGCACACAACCTTCACATTAGCGATTTCCACAGTATCAGATGTCAACTCCGTATTTAAGATGGCAGTGCAGAGTTCTCTTTCCTTTTATGGTATAAGTTAAATCCTGGAGACGTGATATCTACAGAAATGCCATCAACTCCAGAATTATTGCAAGCTTTGCTATTTAGGATCTTAAAATCTCTTTTTCAGTGGTGCTGGGATCTGAATCAGAGCCTTGAGAAGATCAGGCGAGTTCTCGCACGAATCGCGCCCTCGCCTCTCCCAACTCCTTTGAAAGGCGTCCCTTGCCTTCCCCGCTGGCCCCACACCATTGGGCCGGGAAGGTTAGAAGGTGTCCCGCCACTCCGAGGTGGGCCCTGGGGTGCCACCTGAGCAGCTATCACATGGTCCACCCCGAGGAGGGGAATTTCCTGGAATCCCAACATTAAAAACGCGGGAAAGGGGAACCAACAAACGCCATTGGGTCAGCCAACTTTCCATCACTGTGACAAAAGTCTCTGAGAAAATCCTTGCAGAAAGAAGAGTTCCATCTGACTCGTGGTTAGCTTTCAGCCTCCGGCTGGTTGGCCCCACTGGTTCTGGGGGTGGGGTGGGGTGAGGCAGACATCGTGGTGGCACAAGAGCTCACAGAAAGATCTGGGCTCCTCCCGTCCCCTCCAGGGCCTGACCTGTGACCAACTTCCTCCTATGAGGCCCTGCCTCCCGTGAGCACCTACGGCTGGTGACCACGCCCTGGGGGAGGGGCTTTTGGGGAACACTTAGAATCCAACCCACAGCAGCGGTTCTGAGACATCTGGACTCCGGAGGACCAGTGAGTGCTGTGGTTGTGACTGTAATGTTGTGTTTGCTGGGGAGGTGGGGGGTGGGGGGGGGAGAAAGATGAGCGCTGTTGGGAAGAATTAGAATAATTTTTAGCTTTAATTTGGATATAGCAGTCACAGTCCAACTTGCTATGTGCTGAAACTGTCAGGAGCTCGCTTTGAACAAAGTCAATCATCCCGAGACGCCCGACTGGTTTCCTCCCGACGCAATCCGATCTGGGATCAGGGAGGAAAATTCTGAAAGTATTTTCCCAGGGGAAGGATAATATTTCATCCAAATAGAACACATGCTCTAATGACAACCTAAGTCTTAAAACATTTCAATTTTAATTTTCAAAAGTGTCAAAAGTGTCACTGTGCGGCAGTGAGACAAAAGGCATTGAAGATGTTCCTCCTACGGTCTTCCCGCCATGAAACCGTGTGGGAAGCGCCTTCCCGGCCCGACTGGGGGCGAGCAAAAGAGACGCCCTTGATGACGGGGCTCTCGACATGAAAGACTCGGAGTCGGCAGGCCGGAGATGAGCCCAGCATACTAATTGGAATCCACAGGAGACCCTGGAGGAGTCAATCCTCGCTCTAAACTCTTAGTAACCCGCTTTCCTAGGGCTTCCATATTGCAAGTAAATCTACTTGAGAAAGGAATATCCCTTCCTGCTGGAATCCGTAGATCAGGGTGCCCATGGTCAGCCGGAGTGCCGGGTACATGCCGATGACCCAGCCATCCCAGGGACACTTGGGTCCGGGAGGGGAATAGTCCAATGCCGTATTCGGAGCCTTTGTGAGGGCTTCATTGTAGCGGCATAGCTGGCCACGTGGCTCGGGCAGAGCAGGGGCGTGCATGTGTGTCCCTTTCCGCTGCTGTGATGGCTTAGTCCAACTCAGGAAAAGAAGTAAACAGGGAAGAACTGCCGCTCTCGATGGTGCAGGGACAGCCAGCTGTGCTGGCGACAGAAGAACTTAGCAGCACTCAAGAAGCGTACGGAAAGGCAGGGGTGTGTTCGTGCCAGAGGACGCTGCGGAGGGGCAGCAGGCAGGCTCCACCGGCGGAGCTGCCCTGGCAGGTGGCCAGCGGCAGACGTGGGAAGACGCGTGTGCGTGGGGAGCTGTCCTTGGAGTCCACTGTCTGGAGCACCCTGGCTTCTTGCTGATCTTTCAGGATGTATCCTGGTGTCATGAACTTCCCAAGGTCCTTGCTCGTGGTGCCCTTTTAGGCTCGGATACGGATGCCTGTGTGACTCTGCCACTCGGGAGAAATAAGGGAGGAAGGGACATGTGCTCCCAGGAGAGACGCGTGACTTCTGTCTTTGGTTTTGTCCTGGGTTACTTTGGTCAACGCTGGGGCACGTTTCGTGACTGCCCAGCCCATGAAGGTCAGGACTCTGTCCGAGAAGTGTGAGTCTGAGGTTTCACCCTTCGTGTTGCAACAGCGCTCGCTTTGGTTTGGATTCCACAGCAGGAGACCAGGCGCCTGCCAGGGAAGGATTCTGACTGTCCCTGTGACCTTTGCATATGTAGTACAGTACCAGCGGCCACTCGAGCTGGAGTTGAGGGCATGGGGACCTCTGCCGACAGCAGAGGATGGAGCCTAGAGTTCGGGGTGCATTTTGAAAGTCCTTCCTCACGACGCCAGAGTTAGATGGAGCCCAGAACCACACCCATGTCTTCCTCAGGGCCAGTGACCTCCGTGACCCCTGTGAGGTAGGCGCAGCCCTGGGTGACAGCCATTCTCTCAAGGCCAGCCTCACATCCCGTCCTGCTGGGAGCACTCAGCCCCAGCACTCCCAGCCCGCTTCCTGCCAGCCTTCCGCCTGATCCCACCCCGGCCTTGCTCTCCCAATTTCCCATTTCTAAACCAGACTTGACGTCTGTCCAGGCAGAGGAAGTGGCCCATGAGAGTCAGGGACAGAAGGGGCAGCAGGAAGGTTTCCAGGACAAGAGGGAAGAGGGTTGAGAGAAACCCCAGGGCACAGCAGAGGTCACATCTTCCCAAAGAGGGTCCAGGGGAGGCCGCTGGGGAAGGTGGCAGAGGGACTCTACCTGGTGGCTGCACATGGGCTTTGATCTCCGCATAGAGGCAAAGGGTGGTGGAGAGAGAGAGAGAGAGGTTCTGTGTGCTTTCTCCGTGGCCAGAGATTAGAAGACAGACATGGCCCAGCTACCTCGTTCCTTGGTCAGCACACGTGGTCTCACCTGCCACCAAATGTCAAGAGAGTGGCGCGAGCCAGGGTGACAACAGCCAACTCACGCCATGCTGAAGGGAAGCTTGATGTGCTCACTAGTTCAAGATGGTTTCTGGAGAAATGCGTTGTAAGGAGGTTTTTTTTTAAAACCTTAATTTGAATTATTTCTTTGTCTGAGCCACCAACGATCTCCCAAAGTCCCTCCTCTCTCGTCGGTAACTTCCTCCAGCTGCCTGGCGGTCCCCAGAGCCCACTTGGAGATCTGCTTGCTGCTGTGGCCCACTGTGTCTCTTCGCAGCCCTACACCTGTGCCCGCTGCTCGCAGGGAAGGTTCCTGATCGTTCATGAGAATCTAGCTGTGATTTTCACACACTGACGCCCCCTTCATGGGCGGGTTGCCCTTCCAGAGGGGACCTTGGGCTGTGCGGTGGTGTCAGGTAGGTTACCATCAGCGGGTCTCTCGCCTTCACAGCAGTAGCACTCGGGGTCACTTATGGTGTGGCCCTGGCTTTTCTGGGGTCTTTGCTCCTTGTGGCTGGGCACAGACCAGCATGAGCTCAGGACTGACCCCTCTCAGTGCTCAGCCCATGCCAGCGTCCTTGGCCAGGTCTTCTGGAGTTTCCCAGGCAAGCGTTACACACCCAAGGATAGTCCCTGTGGCGTTGCTCCGGCGACACGGCCTTTCCCGTTACCCTGACCACCCAAAATGGCAGACTCCCCTACATCTTGAACCCACCAAGCTGGTTTGCACCCTGTAAGGTGGCCAGCGCACTCTGTGGCTATCCCCTCCACCCTGCAGCCCCACACTGGGGACTGCGCAGTGCTGGCCAGCATTGCTTAAAATGTTTCCCTGGTTTTATTTATTTTCATTTTGAGCTCATTGCCACAGAGTAGCTGTCCTGCCATGGGCTGTAGCTGAAGGCCTGTGCCTTCTGAGATGCCTGGGGGGCGCTTCAGAGATGGAGAGAGAGCAGGGGCCACCTGTGTGACAGTGAAGTTCTGTGCGTGTGCCTGTGCTCATGTGTGCTTGTGTGCGTGTGCATGTGCATGCGCCGGCGTGCGTGTCAGGGGGGTTTGGGCATTTATTCTTTTTCCTACTGTTGTCAACACGCAGAATATAAAATAGGCGGTACGTGAATACACACACGTAAATAATAAAAGACCACACACCCGAATGGCTCACAATTAGTGTTTAAAAAGACACCTCAGGTTCACTCCTCTGAGCTGTAAGTCACTGAGGTTAGGGCACCCCCAGTGATGGGGTTGAGGTCACGGGAGCTAAGCAGGCACCCTTTCCCAGGGCTATAGGGCCTAGGTGTCAAATTTCTCAAAATATCAGTACTGTGGGCTGATCACTTCATTTCTAGGGAGTTTCCAACGGAGCGCGGCCAGTGTGGGTTTAACGGCTGGGCCAGGCCACGTGCATCCTGCTGGTGTTCACGTAAAAGAGGCCGAGGGAGCAAACAGGTTCCTGCACAGCGTACATGCACCCGCGACCATCGAGAGCGGATTTAAGCACGGGAAGATGTCGAATTGCTCTGTGGGAAACTATAGAGAACATTTCCTTTCTGATCCCATAGTTCAGAGAGGACTGTGGGCAATTTTACATTCTTTCCGGAAGTACTGTTGTTATTTCTGTAGTAAATATCTACTGCTTTTGAAGTAGGAAGAAAAAGGTTATTTTTCATCTTAAAAGGAGTACTTCCACATGCTACAGTAAAAATACAAGTCTGTGACATGCTACAAGGACAGCGGGGCGAGTAAGAAATACCGTTTGATTGCAAGAAAATGGGTCTCCAAAACTGCTTTCTGTATATTATCTTTCCTGTTAACTCCCTTCTTCTTTTTTTGCTACAAGTGGTGAAAAGCAAAAATGCAACGGGCCCTCACAGCAGCGTTCATTCATTCTTTGAGAACTTTTTGGTCAGTTTTGTATCAGTTTTGTTTTCGGCTCACCATCCCGTCCGGGTTTCAGGCATGCTGTAAAACCATCCCCAGCAACATGATTTCTCGAGTTCTGATGGAGTGGCCGTCCCCCAGTGTTCCACTGAAAGCAAGCAGTGGCGTGCGGCTGTTCGCCCCTCGCCCTGGTGGCCTCTAATCCCTGCCCTTCTGCTTAGGCATCAATTTAGACAGTAGCTTAAGTTCCAGCCGCCAAGGATGGAAGCAAATGCCTCGGCGGCCGCAGGAGCTCTAGGAAAACAGCGTGGCAGGGGGAGCTACGGGAAGTGGGGTCTCTATTTTGAAGCTGGTGGAAATTACTTGAGTTCCAGACACACACGTGAAGACTCTTCCTCTGAGGCCCCTGGGATGGGTCTAATCCACCACGACAAATCCACCACTCAGCGTGGGTGGGGTCTGTGCATGCCCTCCGCCGCCTTCCAAGGAGGAGGACGGTGCCAGAGGAGGAGACGACACATGGGAGTCTGAGTGAGAGATAGACACCTGCACCGCAGCCGGGCACCCGGGGCAGCTCCCGCCGCAACGGGGAGTCCCTGTCCTTGTGCTCAGAGACGGTGGTGGGCAAGGCCGGCTTCCGCGGGTCGCCATCTGTTCCCGCTCAGCAAAGAGACTGGGCGCTGGCGTCCTACCTATGGCCGAATCAGCATCTAGTACGGCTGACTTATTAAAGAGACGTGATAGTTTTTAAATGTCACGCTCTTGAGTTTTCTTACTCTGTTGCTGGAAGAACAGTGCCTGGCTTTCTGGAGCCATCATTACTATTCATACAAAAGGCAAGAGAGAGGCCACACTGAGCGGTACGGGCCTGTCAGCCCAGCGCGCTGGAAGGCTGAGGCAGGAAGATCTTAAGTTCAAGCTTAGTCTGAGCAACTTGGAAACTTTGCAAGGCTCTGTCTCAAAACCAAATTAAGACGACCTGGAGATGTAGCTCAGGGCCAAGGCCCGGGATGTGTGAGGGGTGGGGCAGGCGGACGGTGAGCTGCCTGCTCTAGTGTGTCATCTGGAGAGTTGCCCTGGTCGTTCACCCTGCCCCTCCACAGTCCCCAGGGCTTCTGCCCACTCTCCTGTCTGTTCATGGCACGTCCGTCCACTGAGAGCCCTGTTACTGGGATCCGAGCTAGGGACACCACAGTGGCTCACAGCTTACAGGCGTGTGGGTTGGGGTGCCGTAAGCGCCCTCAGATGAGTGCAATGGCTTTAAGCACTGCGGAGACAGAGCGCTGTGAGCAAGGATGTGCCGTGTGTGTAGAGGAGGGGGCTGGGTGGGGCCGTTTTGACACTGAGCAGGGCAGCACCCTGTAGCCGTGCCGGGAACCGTGGGAAGCAGAGTCCCAGCAAAAGCAGCAGCGCCGCGCATGAGCTGAGGCAGAGGAGGTGGGCACTCCTGAGACAGAGATGAAGCAGCTCTGGGGAAGGCAGGGCTGGCGGACGTGAAGGAGGTGGACACCCGGGGAGGAGCCGGGCAACTTCCTGGCTAAGCAGCTGGGCGATTTCCTCACAGGAGTAAAGGAGGAACTACTTGTTATGGCGTAGATCTGAAACATGGCTGGAAATCTCTTGTGTGTGGAAGGTGGCTGGGCCCTGGGGACGCCGTGGCCATCCGTGGACCTATCCACGGCTGACTTCATGGTTAGGAGGCGAGCCCCGGAGACGGGTCACCGGGCCGTGACCTGGAAGCGGGTGCTCTTGTCCCCGGCTCCTCCCGTGAGCAGCTGGCCTCCATCACGTCCTTCCGTCATTTCTGTCTTAGAACCAGTTGATCGTGGACCGAGACCTCTAAAACCATCAGCCGAAATAAGCCCCTCCTCCTTTAAGGCGTAGGTGTTGGGTGTTTTCTACCAGCAGCAGGAGGCCGTCTAATCCGCAGCCGAAGGGGACAGCATAGTGCAGCAGCGTCTTCCAGTTTGCTCTCAGAGAGAAATTATCCTGCACGGTCAAGCCAGCACGGACAGGTGACCCACCAGCAGACAAGAGACGCCACAGGCTGAGGCAGGAGGAGCTTAGCTAGAAAAGGGGTAAGATCGCTATGAGCTCACGATGCTTTAAACACCCTCCAGGACTCCAAGCAAAAGAGACAGCGACTCCAGTGCCGACATAGAACGCAAGGTCTTGGCTGCACCTGCCAGGCCATCTGTGAGGATTCTCGGGGTCTCCAGCCTAACCACAGTGATGCCAGCATCTCCCGTGAGCCAGGACACGCGGGAAATCATAAGAGATGGGATTTCATCATTTCCTGGAAAAGGCACCTAGAGGATGTTAGTTCCTCTTCACCGTGACTCTACCTGACAGGCACAAATTAGGGAAGGAAAAGTTTTGCTTCAGCCGACAGTTTCAGAAAGTCTCAATCCCTAACCCTAACCCTAACCCTAGCCCTGGGTGGGCAGCTGGAAAAGACAGAACAACACGGAGGAGCTGCAGCTAGAGCCAGAGCCAGAGCTGGAACAGAAACTCCAGAGACAGAGATCCTCCTGGCAGCGTGGCAGAACCGAGAATCCTGGGAGAAAGGGCCGGGCGTCCCACACCCCTCCAAGTCAAACCCCAATCCTCCCCCCCAAACCCCTTCACCACCCTGACTCTATTTCTTTTCTTTTAAAATTTTAAAATTATTCGTTATTTTTTGATGCTGGGGTTGAGCTCAGGGCGTTTGCACTGAGCTACATCCTGGGCCCGTTTTTATTTTTGATTGTGAGATAGAGTCTACCCAAGTCACTAAGTTGCCCTGGCTGGGCTCAAACTGGAGAACCTCCCACAACACCGGGTGAAGGCCTGTACCGCTGGCCCTGGCTACACTTCCTCTGGTCTCCGGCTCGGGGTCTCCTAACCCCCGTCACTCACCACCTTCTCCTTGTCCCCGCGTATCGCCTCCCTCTGCTTTTTTGTTCTTTTGTGACCAGAAAGAAGCCACCCTCTCCCCTCTGGTACCGTAACGCCGCGAAGCAGGCCAACGCCCCGCTCGCCACCCAACATCGCGTGCGTAGAGTTAATAAAGCCCACTTGTGATCTGATCGCCCCAGAGGTGCGCTAATTTCAGTTTCATATATTCCGTGCCGCTTGCGGGGGACAGCAAGCCCTGCGTGATTAGCTCCCTTTGAGAAGGAAGAGAGAAGGGGATGAAATTGCACTGCTGTGATTTGATTGTGCTTTTATGCTAAAGTCAGCTAGACAGGCAAGAGGCCAGCCCCGTAGCCGGGAGCAGCGTCCCCACAATCAAATAAGGCACGGAGGAGCGAGCGGTGATGGGACTTTGAGAAGGATGGGGAAAAAAAGTAACTGAAGGTAAGTAGTGAATTCCACAGCGCTTGGGGGGAAGGAACCCGCTGCCCTGATGGTCATGAGCGTCGCTCATTCCTTGATCCTCCTACCCAGCATCTTCAAGGAATTCCATGTGCCAGCTCAACACCACATGCTTCTTAAAGCCTCCCGGTGACCGCCAGAGCAGAGCGAGGACGCTGACCCTGCGTCTGGCCCGGCTTCTCCGCAGGTGACCTCCGAGTCAGTCGCCCAAAGGGGCCACGGCAAGGAGAACACAGAGCTGGGGGGTAAGTCAGATCACGGGGCGCCGAGGCCAACAGCAGGTGCCGTCACCACACTGGGCTTCAGCGTGCAGACCCTGACGTGACACCATCGGAGCTGGTGGGATCTCAGTGCATCAGCGAGAAGTGGCCACTCCTTTCTGTGTGCGGAGAGGGGCAGTGACCGGGGTCAGAACCCGGGGCCTTCGCAGCGGGCTCCATCCCATCCCTGATTTTTATTCTTGATCTTGAGACCGGCTCTTGTCAAGTTGCCCAGTTGCCCAGGCTGGGTTTGTACTTGTGACCCTCCTGCCTCAGCCTCCCAGAGCTCTGGGGTGACAGGCCTGTGCCACCGTGGCCTGGCTGTGGTGATTCCTTGAAAAGAACTAGCCACAGCATGGTTCAGAGCAGGCAAGAGGCAGATAGTGGGTTTGGTAGCAGGGAAGGGCAGCCCAGAGGGCGGGAGGACAGGCCGCGCGGCTGTGACTTAGGACCAATAGTGAGCACACCACACGCGGGACAGAGCCCAGGGCCGGACTTCTTTTGCCCGGGAGGGTCCGGACAGTGGGATGAGGAGCAGGACTGAAAGAAGCCCCTTTCAGCAATGGAGGAAAAATACTCGTGTCCCAGTGAGATGAAGACTCGCCCAGCCACCTTGGGTCTAAAGCTGCCTGTGGCAGATTTGCTAGAAAACAAGAACAAGATGTCGAAATGAGATTTTTAGTGATTTCTGGCCTTGGTGAGAGTCGGAAAATGACAATTACTCAGAGTGAGAGGCTTTGTGCTGGGAAGGAGGGGAGGAGCCCATGGATCATGGCCTGGCAGAGGAGCTACAGAGGTCAGACCCTGGCCCCAGCGTGCACGAGCCCCCAGCGTCCACCGGTTCGCAGCACAGAGGGGCTTGGAGCATCCATGCCCAGCTCCCCAGTGGGAGGGGAAGAGGAGTCTGGTTAAGGCCCAGGGAGTCTCCACAGATAGACAGATAGATAGAGGTCACTCCACCCAGTGAAATTCCCACAGAAGCTCTAAGCTGGCCCCTCATGTCTCCAGCTTTGCCCTTCCTTCTAAGCTCCTCTTGGGATCTCCTCTTAACCGCACATGGAACCACTGGCGTGTGGATAGGAGGCAGAACTCGTACCCCATGCCTGGACATGTGACCGAGATGGCTGCAACAGCAAGCAGAGCCATCTGGACAGGGCCAGCGAGGGCTGCAGCGTCCTGCCGATGGACCTCACTGGAGGCTGAGCTGAGGCCCACCCTGCCACAGCTGGGTATCAGCCGCGCACTCTGCATCTCGCCCAGACTGCAGGCGTGGGCTCAGAGTGTGGGCCTCAGACACGTTATTCTCTAGTCTCAGGAGTCCCATGCTTGTTCAGGTCTCTCTCTCTCTCTCTCTCTCAGTCCTGAGACGACAAAGCCCAAGGCATCCACACTGAGGTCTTCCCTCGGCCTAGTTTACATTTTTAGACAGTGTCTCTAAGTTCCCAAGTGGGGCTCAAACTTGGCAACCTCTTGTCTCAGCCTCCCCGAGTTCTGAGATTACAGGCATGAGCCACTAGTCCCAATGGCTTTTTTTTTCTCTTAAAATCAATATTAAGAAGGAAAAGGATGTGTTTACAAGGCTAGTCATTAAAGAAAGATCCGGGGTCCTTATCTTGGCCTTGACATCTGTCGGCTCACAAGACCGTTTGCTGGTATGTAAGTAGACACAGAGCACGGCTGTCATGCAGGTTCATGTTAGGATGGGCACATAGGTAAAGTTATTGATACCATAGATGGTGATTATAGACACTCGTGTGAGCATTGATGAAGACACAGATGCAGATACAGGCCCCGGCTGGCACTGACACGGGCACTGGTGCTCATACCATGATGTAGACTCATGTAGGTTGACCCAGGGCTGTTTGTGTAGAGATGACATGGATGTAAGACATGTAGACATAGACCTGACTTGATGTAGACATAAGGATCTAATAAGGCCGCCAGTGTAGATACCACGACATAGAAGCGCAGGCATGAGCAGCTGCACACATGACTGCAGAGTGTGCGGCTCGTCCTGGAGACACCCTCACAGAGCTCTGGCTCTGGCCAGGGCCCGGGGCGGCAGACCAGGAGCGACGAGGGACGCTCCAGCGCGGCCCCTCCTCTCCTGTTTCTGCCATCTAGAGAAGAGAACTCAGAGGAGAAGCAGAGAAACAGCTTTAGTCATAACAGAATGCATACGGGCACTGGAATACTGCGTCTTGGTGACTACATCTGTCCTGGAAAAACACACTCCTGATCAACTCTGCTGAAATCATTGCAATGTGTCCTACGCCAGGATGCACTACTAAGTTACCACTCTTTGGGACATGTGCACCTCCCTGGTGACAATGCCAGGACTTCAGAGCCCACCTGGACGGACAGGGGGGTTATGTGATCATGGGCTCTGGCCGTGGAAGCAAAGAGAAGGCAGAGAGGGCTGAGGAGACTAGCAGCCAGGGTCCTCGAAGCATTCTTCCTGTCCCTGCTTCCCCGGGACCGGGGCAGGTCCCAGTCTCGGCTTCATCACCTGCCCCTGGAACCAGACCTTCCACACCTGGACAAACACCACGTACCTGTTTCCACCTAGGTAAATCATCTGTGCAACTCTCGAGCCTTGCACTGCTGCACCCAGGAAAACGAGAGGGGGGAGGAGGACACATCTGGGCTGATGGTGGCCCAGCTAGCATCGCGGGCACCCTGGCAGGTCCGACATAGCAGTGAGGCTGGGGCAGAGTCCTTTCACAAGGGCACAGAGAGAATGATGTGGTCAAAAGGAGAGCTGATTGAAAACCAGGGCTAACGATAAAGGCATTTCTTTAGTCCATTAAGGAAAACTCTTTGATCCAGTGTGACCATTGAAGGGATCGTGTCAACTTGAGGGAATTAGGAACCACACCTCCATTAGGATTAGGATTTGTGAACCACCCTAGATTGGGGATCAAGAACTGGTCTGGATTAGAGTGTGAGTGATTTGTTGGCTGGCCAATGAGAGACGAGCACCCACCCAGATGTGGGAGGGCCAACGGGAACTTCTATGGTATAAAAAGAAGGAAGAGGGACAATTGTCACAGCTTCCTCCTCTGGGAAAGCTCTCGCCTTCGCGATTGTCTACCGACGCCGACTTGCTACACGCCACAGATCGTCAGCACAGATTCGCTCCGGTCTCGACTTGCGCCTGTCTGCCTGTTGTTGCTCTTTAGGTGCCCATCTTCAGGCTGCGGTCTTCACCCGAGATCTACAGCAGACTCTCGCCTCACCGGCCGTCCTGCAGTCCCGGACGGGAGATCTGCTTTACAGCTGAGCCGCCATCTTGGCCCACCTCTATCCTTGGATTTGTAGGCCTTCCTGATAGACCTTCTGTGATGAAATCTGTAAATTTTGTCTTTTGAAAGAAGCCACACTAATACATCTGGTTTAGATCTAAAATGTTCCCCAAGGTCTCCCGTGTGTGCGGAAGGTGACTCGGTCACGGGCGCACTGTGCTCATCTGCAGATTCTTCTGTGGACGAGTTCATGCTGACTCAGGTGCTGTGAGAGGCTGGGGCCTGGGGGGAGGACCTGCCTTCCGTCTCTGCTCCCCGGCTGCCTGGGTGAGCAGCCCCCTCCTTCCTCCACCGCACTGTTTCTGCCTCGGAGAGCTGACATAAACTGAAACCATGAGCCACGACAGGCCTTACCCTCCTTGAAGCTGCAGGACAGCGACCGCTACACTCTTCTTGCAGAGGTGACTGCCTGCCTGTCGGTGAGGAAGAGCTATGTGAACAGGAATGGCAGACTTCCGGATGTCAGCCGTCTGCCTCACTAGGAATGTCTGGAAGTTCCGTGCACGCGAGCGTGTGTGTGCCAACTCACACATGCGCACAACAACACGTACCCAGCCACCCTCGCTGGGCTTTGGGATGTTTCCTCATCTGCCCTGTGCCACCACAACTAGCCTGTGAGTTCTTCAGCAGTGTAGATACAACCTGAAACTCAGAAGTGTTGAACCCTTTCCAAATCCCAGAGATGTGATGATCGGAGCCAAGGTGTCAGTTAGGGTTTGAAAGCCCTGACCCTCAGCCTACGGGGGTCGCTACGGGCCCTGTGTTCTACCAGGACAGTCTCCCAGGAGAGTCGCCATCGCTGCCGGCCTCGCCACCCAGGCTGCTCACTGCCCACAGCTGAGATAGCAGGAAAGCCCTACTAGCAGCGTGCCATGGGCTCAGACAGCCCAACCCCCAGCGACCTCCCAGTCCAGCTGTCTCCCTCCATTCCAGGGTAAGGGCAATAACTCAGAGATAATGGTGAGATGGGCCCACTGGCACAGGCCTGTGATTGCAGCACTCTGGGAGGCTGAGGCAGGAGGATTGAAAGTTTAAGACCAGCCTGGACGACTTAGCAAACGAGCAAAATCCTAGCTCATAATCGAAATTAAAAATGGCCGGGGATATAGCTCTAGGTGAAGGCCCTGGGCTTGATTCTCAGCACTACAAAAGAAAAAGAGAAAAAAGAAAGAGAAAGGAAGGAAGGAAGGAAGGAAGGAAGGAAGGAAGGAAGGAAGGGAGGGAGGGAGGGGACTCAAAGTTGCCTTTGGAGCCCTCCATTGCAGAGATCAAAGATGGAGCCGTGCGTCCCGTCTGCTCCACAGTGCTGCGGTCATGGTAGACTGCAGGCGGCATGGTGCACGGTGTGAGGCCCTCCACAACGGCCCTCATGCCACAGCCCCATGCTCACATCCCCGGACCTACGAGCCGCCAAAGTATCGGCCGGCCTTCCCGCCGAGCGCGAGGACGGACGCTGAGGCCAGCATCTGGTGGAAATGAGCTGGGTAATTTTAGGACATTCCAGATTTCTATTTTATGGTCATGTAATGAAACCTTTTCTGTCACCTGGGGATTTCCCCAACATGGCAGCTCCAAGCCGTGGACGTGTCTCAAGCTCATGCATATTTTAGGAGCAATAGCAGGAACTCGGCAAAGCAGGCGTGCGGGCGCTGTGGCTTTTCTGGAATGCAAATGGCACATGATATCGAGTCTTTAATGGCCGTCAGGGAGAGGGATCATCCCGGCCACGTGAACACTTCCATCCCTGCTCTGTCGTGCTTTATGAGATGTCTTGTTTTTTAATCACAAGCAAGTAAACGCATGCAGGGGCTTTAACTGTGCCTGTTCTCAGCACTGCTAAATTAAGGTAGGCTTACATGGGAGAGTCCCGATGTGCACGAAGGCCCCTCCGAGGTCACAATAGGGCCACGGACAAGGGGTGGTGGCTTCTGCAGGGGAGCAGGCCATCCATGTGGGGCTGCGGCCCCAGAGGGTTCCTCTCTAGAGGCTGTGGCTTCACCAAAGGGCCAAGACATGGTGGCACAGACGGCCAGCCTTTCCCAGAAGTGAGTGGGTGGGGCACAACTGTCCTCCCACATTGCTTGAGGGCAGCTACCTCCTTGACATCCCAGGCAGCCACCCACAAGGGGCCACTGAATAGGATATGCACAAGGAAGTGGCCAGGCCCAGGGTACCACAGGGCTCTGTGCCAGGGGGCAGCCAGGCCAAGTCCAAGAGCAGCCTCCGAAGGACTCGTTGGGGGGATGTCAGCGAGCTGGCCCCAACTCTGCGTGTTGGGCCAGTCCCTAGTGGGGCGCCTGAAAACACTGCTGCCTACAATGTGGCCACTTCCACCCTGAGTAGAGCGAGGAGCCAGACAGGGGTCCCTGACATGTTCATGCTGCCACTTCTAGAATCCACCCACCGCGGCGTTCCTGAACCCCGCATATCCAGAAACACGGATAGTCTCCCAAGCACCAGGCAGGGTGCTGTGTTTAAATCCAATTATGGATAAGTGCGTAGCTGGTAGGTGTGTAGACCCCCTGCTGGTGGAAGGAGATCCCTCTACAGGAGACTTTGCTAAGAAGCGTCCCACGGGGCAGGCGAGCAGCAGATTCAGCAGTTGATGGGGTGACCGCTGGCCCTGGGGCTGGAGCCCCCTCTTATTTTAAGATTGGAGAGTGACTTGGTCCTGAGCAAAAGGCCAGGCCTCCGTGGATGCGCGCGAGCGTGAGGTCACCTGGGCAGTCAGGACGCCGGGAGCCGCCTTCAGGAACACAGCTGAGAGGCTGCGCTTCCGCAGGACCGTGCCCATGCCTCCAGTCACCAGCAGAACAGGAGGAAAACTGTCACCACAGCCACCCCAGCAGCAGATGCAGACCCTGCGCCTGTCGCTGACACTCTCATTTCAGAAGAGAATCAGGAGCTGGGTGGTGCCACGCCCGTCCCAGGGAAGGGTCAGCTTGCTGCTGTCCCTACCGGAGGTCCCTTATCGAAACATGTGATTTTGAAAGCCAGTGTGTCCCTGTTATTGAAAACGACCTCCGCTGTGTGCTTTTGGTGCCTGCTTGGTGATGGACGAGGCCCTTGGGAACTGGGCTCTGCTCCACAACGTACCCTTCATCGGAAAGCATTAGAAAGCAGCCCCTGGAGCCAGCTCTGCATGGCACAGCCCTGGTCAGCGGACACCATCACATCCGTGTGCGTTGTCCCTATTTAAGCTATTAATTGGCTCCAGGTTACACGTAAACGCAAACGACTGGCCGAGTGCTGCGTGGCAAACCGTTACCACTGCTGTGTGTGTTGGGGACCAAAGGATACTGAAGGGGTGGTCCTCGGCCACCAGTCACTCCCAGGCCTCCGCTGGTGACCCAGGCCGACCCGAAGCGTCCGCCTGTCCCCTCTCCTGGAGCTCGGCTGACAATGGCCGCGGCGTCCATTTCTCTTGGCGTACTGCTCCCCACGTCCACCCTGACCCTCTTTCTGACGGAGTTATTAGTCAAAGGGATAGTTTATTTTCTTCGCCAGAAAAATAAACGCCACAGCACTCCGCAGGGCCACTGCCCGAGCTGCCCTGGGCTTTGTTTGACGTGGGAAGTGCTCTGATTATGAAAAATTATTCAATAATGGACAAGAAGCCTGTGAACCCTTCTCTGGCACAGCATTAATTTACAGAGTTATGAGGCACGGCCACCGACGGGGACCACCAAGGTTATCTGGGGTGTGGCGAGGGCCAGAGGAGGGGCTGCCTGGAGATAGGGCCTCCGGCCACCCTCAGTCTGCGTTCTGCAGCCCAGAGACAGCAAGAGGAACGCAGACTTCATGGGGAAGTGGGGTTGTCTGTGTCCACCAGCACAGTGGCAGCTTGACCCGCGACAGAGGGTCTGATTGGCCGGCCAATGAGCAGAGGCCCAGGGGTCGGTCACAAAGGCTTCCAGGGGCCACGCGGACTCGCAGCACCCTTTGCTCTGACTGGCACGAGGCATGGCAGCCAAGGAGAAAGGAGGATTTGCTTTGCGTGCACGCGGGTGATATCTGAAGGGCCCTGACAGTGCCCTCGTGTTCCGGTGTCGCCTTCAAGGGTGTAGGGGGAGCCAGGTGGTGGGTCCAGCCAGTAATTTGAGCATCTCAGGAGGATGAGGCGGGAGGATTGCAAGTTTGATCTCAGCCAGGGAAGTTGAGCACTGTGCAAGATTTTATCTCAAAATTAAAAATAAAAATAAGGGCTGAGCTCAGGGCCAACGCGCGGGTTCCATGCCCAGTTCAGAACAAAGGGTCCCTCTGGGTCGAGGCCGTGCGCACGGTCACTGCACAGCCCCTGCTGCCCCTGGGGTCCCTGCGGGCACTTCTCACATGGCTTCCTCCTCCAGCTGGTGCCTGGGTCCAGGTCCCCCCTCAAACAGCCAGCCACGGGGCTGTGACCCTCTGTCCTCCCAGGCTTTCCCTCGCCTCCACTTCCCCTTGGGGGTGTGGCAGCGCCAAGAGACCGCACCTGCCACTGGGCCTCTCAGCTCTGTCTCATCAGGAAAAAAAAAAAAAGGGTCCACTGCTGTGGAGCGGCTGGGCAGTGCCCCCCGGAAGTGGAGCTCTGGGCCCTCGTCCTCCCCACAAGGCCACAGACACACCTCAGAACATCGTCCACAGTAGGGAGAGTCCCCTGGCTAGGGCCTCAGACCCCAGCACACAGAGGCCTGTGGGGTCAGCCTCGCTCCCTGGGCAGCCTGCCCGACCTTGTCTCTGTGGAGATTCAAGCAACCTCACGTGGTGGCACACATGTGACCCCAGCACTCGGGGAGGCTGAGGCAGGACTATGAACTTGAGCACAGACTGAGCAAATTAGCAGCTTAGCTAGACCCTAGCTGAAATTTTTAAATACGTAAGTATGTAAGGCTGAAGATATAGGTCAGTGCAAAAGTCCTGGATTCAATCCACAATACAAAACAATCAATAAATAAATTAATAGATTCGAGCAGACAAAACTACAGTATGGCTGCATTAGGTGGTTTCTATTGCAATTTCCAGATATTTATGTAACTTTAAAATTAAAACATATGGATCCACATACATGTCTTAGTTACTCTTTTACTGCTGGGACACCCACGACTTAGGGAGGACATATTTATTTTATCTCCCAATTTCAGAAGGGCACGCAGCCCATTCATGGGTGAGGGGCTGGAAATGGAATTCCACGACAGGGCCAGAGCCAGAGCCTGAGACAGAGGTCCTCACCCCATGGCACAACAGAGCCAAGTCTAGGAGGAAGGGCGTACCCAGCACGTGCCCTCCGTGCCAAGCCCCATGCATCCGCCCCCTCCAGCCAGGCCGTCCTCCCAGCAGTACACAGTATCCATACATCAGTGACCCTTTGAAGGGGCACTAGATTCAAACCACACACACACATATGTGACTCAAATCCTTTTGATTATGACCCTTGAGATGGAGCCCAAGGCCGTCACTTTGAGCTACGTCCACAGCGCTTTCTTATTTTTTATTTTAAGACAGGGTTTCACTAAGTCACCCAGGCTGGACGCCAACTGGGCTCAAACTTGTGAGCCCAGAATCCTTAGAGAAAACAAAGCTTCCAACTTCACAGTGCCCCAAACTTTGTAAAGCCCTGAGATGGCAGGTCATTGCCACGCGGCCTGGCTAAATCCCTCATTGAACAACATCGCAGCTGAGTGTGGCCCTGGGCTGTGAGGGCTGGAGGCGTCTAGCACCGGGCTCCGGTGAGCAGAAAATGGAGACAAGGTAATCGGGTGAGGCAGGAGCCATGGGGAGCAGACGGCTCGACTCCTGCTTCCCTCCCCAATCCCCTGGGACACATGCCAAGTGCCCGGGACACCCCACGTGACTGACGCACCCCACATGATCAACACACCCCACGTGATCAGCACATCTCCCTCCCAGCTCCACACTGCGGTGTCCGGATGAGGACCACAGGCACAGGTCATGGCATCCCTGTCCCTGTTGAGCTGGGTGGTGTCCGGTAAGAAAACCGGGCTATTCCCTCCTACGCTCCTAGGCTCCGACACTTGGGAAGGCCCCGGAGGCCACCGCCAGGCAGGAGTTCCTTAGCTTTTCCTTATGTCGTCAGCCTCACGAAAAACTAAAGGACAAAACTTGCCAGAGAGGTAAGGACTGAAGGTGCCCTGTGCGGCGTTCTCACAGGCCCCGGCAATGGACTGTGGTCCCGGAGACCCCGCGTCACACAGACAGACCCAGCAGCTCTGCTCCTAGGCGTGTGTGTGTGTGTGTGTGTGTGTGTGTGTGTGTGTTTGCTTGTTTTCTGTTTTTTTTTTTTTCTTTTGTACCAGAGGCTGAACCCAGGTCCCCCACGGTGGGGATGGCTCTCCCCATCCTTTATAAATCCCCCAACTCTATTTATTTTATTTTGAGACAGGGTCTCACCAAGTTGCCCAGGCTGATCTGGGTCCTGCAATCCTCCGGCCTCAACTTTCTGAGTAGCTAAGACTACAGGCCTGTGCCACCAGGACCCGGCCTCCGGCATCGGTGCAGCCCCGGTGCGGCTCGCCCACCTTCCCTGTACCCTCCCTTAGAGAGGCTTAAGTGCTTTTGTGTTTAGTCATTTATAAATAGTCTCTGTTCTAACATTTCTAAACACAATGGGCCACGTTTAGCTTTTCCCACAGTGACACAGGCTGGCTTCCCAGGGTGGGGGCTGCGGCCGGGAGGGTCTTGTGTTTCCAGGCTGGGCCACTGCAAGCCGTTTGTCATTATTTTGAATGTCTTGTTTCCTTTGAGAATTCTTTTGCCCCTCGATCATGACTCCAGAGCCCAGACCACAGGCCGCCGGTGCCCAGCAAGCCTCGGACAGTTGCCCAAAGGGACAGCACTGCCCTGAAGTAGTCACCAGGTCCCTGGGTGTCTGAGTTACTTTTTTGTGGCTGTGACTCAATACCTGACAATTGAGCTCACAGTTTCAGAGGGTCAGTCTGTTTGTAGGCCTCCAGCTGACGCTGAGGGGGCGGCAGTGCCTCACGGCTTTGTGAATAGGAAGCCGAGTCCAGTCCAGTCCAGCCTGAAGGAAGGCAGGGAGCAGGACACACGTGTCCTTCCAGGTCCTGTCCCAGCAATCTGCCCCTTCTGGGTCCAGCCTCAGTTTTCCACCCCTTCCAGGAGCGAGCCAACTGGGCCTGCCCTCCAATCTGCCACCCGCCTGTCCCCCACCACACATCCACGATCCACCCTGCAGACCAGGCCTCCACCTCCCAAGAGCACACGGTTCCACAGACGATCCACAGCACCCACATACATGAGACTCTGGGGACCTTCCAGATCCGTGCCGCAATACCATGCAAATGCGGACTCACGAAAAGGACACTTTGGGAAAAAATAAAAATCCATCCTGGGAGGCCTAGTACCCGAGTCAGGGGCTGCAGGCTGGCGTGGCAGGAAGCGTCCGCCCATGTAGAAGGGCTTCTTTGTGGGAAGTGGGGGCAACATGCCCTACTCAGAGGGAAACCGAGTGCCGTCCTTACGCTCGGGAAATTGCCGCATTTACTTCATGTGAATAAAGAAACACCTCACGTGGTGGTTGAATGTAAAGTAGGGACCTCTCGTCTCTGAGCAATGGCCCCCCGTTTCCCATTTACGAAGCAATTAGTAAGGCCAGGCTACTTCTGGAGCTCCCACTCCTAATATTTTCTGAATGAGTTTCTTAAAATGGACTTTCTCTTATTGTACTTTTCTATGGCTTCTTACCTTGCATGAGTGCACATGAGTGTACATGAATGTGTACACGTGTGTGGGCATGTACATGCACATATGTGCATATGTGTGCTCTGCATTTGTGTGGGTGTACATATGTGGGCATGTGTGGGCTGTGTGTGAGTGTGTGTTGTGTGTGAGTGTGTGCATGCACGCTCTACATGTGTGATCCTGGCGATAGAGCCTGGGATTTTCACACTGAGCTACATTCCCAGCCTAGTTTTTATTTCTAATTTTGTGGCAAAGTTTCATGAAGTCTCCCAGGCTGGGCTCAAACTTGTAATTCTCCTGCCTCAGCCTCCCAGAGGGCGGGAGTTATAGGCCGGCAGAGTCCTTGGAGACGGCCCAGGTCCAGCAGAGTCCATGGCAAGGGCCCATGGGTGCAGGAGTCTGAGGTAGGGAAACGGCAGTCTCCCATGTGGCGGGTGGAGGCCGCCAGGGTGCCTGCCTTTGAGATGACGTGTGACGAAGCCCGAGGCGGCAACACCCTGTGGGGCCTGATACCCAGGATGGAAAATCCCCTAGTGGCCAGGCGCAGACTCCCCACTTGTGAGGCTGGGAAGGGTCTCACGCAAATGCCCTGCTGTTTCTCCTCCTGCATCTTCAGACCCCCGTTCCAGCGCCTTTCCCACCGCACTTGCTTAGCCTGCGGTCACCCTTTGCATAAAAATCAATTCCATAATCCTGCAGATCAAAGACCACTGGGTTTATTGACCGACTTCCAGTGTCAGAGGAGAGAGCAGGCGCCAGACACGGGACTTAGGAGTGGTTATGCACAGGAAGGCTGGGAAGCTGCCAGCCCCGGGAGCATGACCGCCGCCGGCATGGGCCTGGTGGGCTTCACGGGCAGCTCTGGGCTGGCGCAACCACCAAATGGGACCAGAATCGGCCTTGCTACTCTGTGGATCAGCTGCCGTGGCACCTGGCAGAGTAAGTAAGTGAGACCTGGGCCATCCTGGTCCCCCTTGGGCACCACTGCACAACATAGACCTGGTGGACGGGAAGCGACTCACTCAGATGCTCACCGGAGAGTAGCCAAAGTGTAGGTGGGTCTCAGAGCTGAGGAGAGGCCAGAGACAGGGGCAGCAGTACCCAACGGTGCCTCTCGGGCCAGGTCACCTTCCAAGGACGCTGCACACAAAGAACGTGAGAGGCTGAGGCAGGAGGATTCCAAGTTCAAGCCCAGCCTGAGTGATTTGGCCAGACCCTGTCCCAAAATCAAAACTAAAAAAGGGGCAGGAGATACAGCTCAGTGTGAAGGTTCTGGGCTTGATCGCCAGTGCCCAAAAAATACAACACAACGAAACAAAATAATAAAATAAGCCTATTTACCCATCATTGCCAAGTGTGACGATCGTACGGCTACATGTTTAACCTGATCGGAAGCACTTCACCCATTGCGACCTCATCTTACAGAGAGACCATGTGTGCTGAACCAGGACGGCAGCGCAGGCCAGGCCCGGTCCACACGCTAGGAAACAGCAGAAAGGGCCAAGCTGCGAGAATTTTCTCCTCCTGACCGCGCACTGCCCAGGGCCTGAGTGGCGAGGAGTCCGGGCTGCAGTGTGCATGGGTGATTTTGAGTCTGTCTTGGTGTTGTGTGGATGTGCTTGTGTGCAAGATTGCATGTGTGTGTGCGTGTGTGTTTGTGTGAGCTTGTGTGTGCATGCTTGTGAAATGTCTTAGTTACTTGGGATGGAATACCCCACATCTGTGACTTATGGGAGGAAAGACTTATTTTAGCTCACAGTTTCAGAAGTTCTCATACACCCCAAGGCCACCTGAGGAGTCCTGCAAGTCCCTCAGGCCCCGTTGGCTACCAGTCCTCCTGTCTACCACCCTCAGCTAATACGGAGACCACAGTTAAGCAGGCCGGTGCGCTCAGGACCACCAGCCACAGGGACAGAGGCTGGGCAGGTGCCAGAGGAGGGGACTGAGCTGAGCAGGAAGCCGCAGTGGTAGCCTCAGACAGCCTCACTCCAAATGCATGCGCTCTTCAGACACTCCATGCCTTTCTGTTGAAACCTCAGTTTGGTTAAAATTTGCATAACATATGGTGCAGCCTGCTGAATTATTTACAAAGCCCTGGATATCGAGGTAATTAAAACATGTTTATAGTAAACAAAGGTCCCAAATCAGCCAGCTGTTTCTCTGCTTGTCTTTACAGATCCTTCCCAGCGTGGCTCCTGCTTCCGTTTCAAGGTAGCCCCCACCGGATTGCTGGATTGCGGGGTCTGGGCGCGGTGGCGGTGGTGGCTCCAGTGCAGGGTCAGCGCCCCTTCCCGACAGACCCAGTTCCCACAGCAGGATGCGTCAGGCACATTCGTGTGCTGGCCCCACATGCCGACCATGCTGTGGCTCCGGAAACTGATTCACACTGGGCCTTTTCCTCTGGCACACACCTGTCCCTGCAGCCTGCTCCACAGCTCCTGCGAGGAAGACGGCCCTTCGGTCCTGGAGTCGGCACCGGAAGTGGTGGGGTCACCCTGGTTGGCAGCTAGGCGGCAGGTGCCAGCCTCCAGGGGCTGGGCCTGGCTTCTGAGAGTGCAGACGTGCCAGGCCCTATTTCAGGAGGGTCTAAGCTGGGCTTGCCCGTTACTGTCACCCCGGACTCCAACCTATGGAAGACGATTTTTTCTTCTGCAGTTGTTTCACTGGCAGTAAGGCCCAGGGTGTCACTGTGAGCTGCATCTCCAGCCCATTTCAGTTCTGATTTTGAAACTGAGCTTTGCTAAGTTGCTAAGTCACTTAGTTTGAGCTAGAATTGCAATCCTCCTGCTTCGGCCTCCTAGCAGGCTGGGATGGCAGCCTTGTGCCCTTTAGCCTGGCGTGGGGACTGTGTGCGGAAGGTGTGACAGCCTGAGACCCTGGACAGAGACGCGTAGGTCCCCACTGCCCGCCTCCTCCTTCTCCACGCTACCCCTGACTCAGCGCACCACTGCTGTTTCCGCAACACGCACAGTCCCCCTTCACCTCAGACGCATGTCCTCCATCCTGACGGGGCTCACTCTAAATCAGGTCTGGGGTTCGCCCACCTGCCCCCAAAGGCTGAGCCAGGGACGGAGCCCCATGTGTCAACTGTGCTCCATGACACCGGACCCCCAGTGTCCTCACCAGGGGGCAAAAGTGCCCTGGAGATCTCCCCTCAGAGGTCGGTTTCTCCCTCCAGGGTGCCCGGGTGAGCGCTGGCTGGTGAGTCCTGGACGCAGAGCAAGGGCGATTTCACAGTGCTGCTGTCTTGAAGAGCGAAGGGAAACAGGAAGCGGAAGGGAGCTATGCGTGCGGCCCCCGGGCGGAGAGCGCCGCTGCCACCGGGGTGAGGCGGTCACTAAATACGGCAGGGCGGCGCAGGGTGCCCACGCTTGCCATCCCAGCACTCGGGAGGCCAGGCACACTGACCGGAGCTCAAGCCCAGCCTGGGCACCTCACCAGCTTAGCAAGATGCTGCCTCGAAATCAAAACTAAAAAGTGGGCCAGGTATGTAGATTAAGTGCGAAGGCCCTGGGCTGGACCTCCTGAAATGTGCACGCGCACACACACGCGCACACACGCGCGCGCACACACACACACACACACACACACACACACACAAAGAATGAAAAATAAAGGAAGAAAAAAGAAAGAAAGAAAGAAAAGAGAAACAATTTGCAACACACGAATGAGCCAGGTCTGGTGGTACAGCCTGTGATCCTGGCATCTGGGAGGCTGAGGCAGGGGCATGGCAAGTTTGAGCCCAGTCTGAGTATCCCTAGGGTCAATCTCCAGCCTCCTCTTCCTCCTCAAAATAAAACCACTAGTCAATGACAGGCTGAAGGGAGGACCCAGGCTGGCTGTGCCCACCGGTGAGTGCTCAATGGTTCCTGGGCTTGGGCCTGGCCCGGGGCACCTGGCAGAGCGCGGGAAGAGGAGGTTTTCTGAGTGGAGTGGAGGTGACCTCCAGCAGGGATGGCTTATCAGCCGCCAGGCCATGCTACAGTAGGTGTGGGGGCAGCAGAAGCCCCAGGATGGACAGAGGGTTTTGCAGAGGTGGAGTACAGCCCTGGCCCTGTGGCTGGAATACAGCTCCGGCCAGAGAGGCCTGCGCCACAGATGGCCTGCTGTGAGGGCCGGTCATACCCACGAGGAGGTGACAGGGAGCACGGTGACAAAGAAAGATGCCCTCAGAGTCACCCGTGGCGGACAGGCAGGGTCAGGGAGACTGGTGCTTAGAAACCAAATTCATGAAGGCAGACGGACCTGGTGGCTGGCACAGGTTCAAGCCCCGCCTGGGCAACTTAGCTACTTGGTGGAACCTTGCCTCAAAACTAAAATTAAAAGCAATGACCTTGAGATGTAGCGCACGGTGGACACCCCGGGCTGGATCCCGGCACCAACAACCAATCAATCCATGAGTGAGCATGGCTGCTTGTAGACCGACAGAGAAGAATTAAAGAGAAACCAGTGTGTGTAGACTCGCTCTCGCAGGCCCTCCCCGCATGGCATGAGGCCTTGGAGAGGAGGCACCCAGAAGGCCCTGTGCTGGGCAGCAGCGGACAGGGGTTTGCTTCCAGCCTGACACCAAGCATCGAGGGGTTGCAGACACAGAAGGAGACAGTTTCATTTCTCCCCAAAACCAGCCGTCTGAACTCTGTTGCTCAGGCCTGGCCACAGTGATTAACTCCATGCCCAGATAGATATATTTTTAAAGCAAAGTACATTTAAGCTTCTCTCTGGGGATTTATGTTCCAATCTTGTATCACTTTGGAGCTCTCGCCGGAGCCTTCCCTAAGCTTCCAGTGATGTGCTTGGGTTTTTTCCCCCCTTCCAGTATATCTGTCAAACACAACTTCATCCTAAGTACTCGTGACAGTCAAAAGGAAAAAAAAAAAAAGGGGGGGGGGGGAGAGATAAAACCCTCCAGCCCTCCAGGATCCGAGGCCCAAAGAGGGATCCTACAGGTTGCCCCTTCCCCGGCTGCGCAGGAGGCGATCTGTGTGCCGCACAGCCAAGAACGTGCCAGCCAAGCAGGGAGGGATACCTAGCTGCAGGTGCCAGGACGGCCCGAAGCCTGCGGTGCATGCGTGTGGCTATGGACATGTTCAGAAGATCCCTAATTCTTCCACGGCCGTGCGTTACTTCAGCGGTGGACCTCACATATTATCTAAACAGACATTTCAAAAATAAAATTGCATCCCACCAAACCACAGTGAAGAAATGCCCCCAATCGGTAACCAACCATTCCCAGCCTTGGACCTGGATGTTGTGGGGACACTGCCCGCCACGGTGGGGATCCTGCTCCCCGGTCCTGTGGCTGTCCCGCCAAACGCTTCGCTGCGTGAGCGGGTAGTGATTGAGAAAAAGGCACCAGGAGCTGCCCAAAGCGTGGCATGCCAGCCGCGCTGGAAGGGAGCGCCAGCCCTGGTGCTGGTGCCCATGATGGCCAGAGGATTGGTGAGGGCGCAGGGAGCCTTCTTTACCGTTCAAGCTATTCAACAGATCAGCGACTGGCCCGCCAGAGCCTGCGCCAAGTGGGCTGGCTGAGGAAGCAGCAGTCGGAGGTGCAGAAAGTCTGAGTTACCAGACTTCACACCAGAGGCTGTGGCGTGTTCCAGCAGCCCCCGCTACTGACTCAGGAGGCTGAGGCGGGAGGGTGACGTAAGCTCGGGAGTTGAGGCTGGTCTGAGTAAGATGGTGAGACTATGACTTACAAAAGTAAGAAAACAAAACAAAACAAAAGAAGTTGTTCCGCAGCCGTAGGAAGTACAGTATCTTTCGGTTTGTGCAGGACGTCGACCTCAGGGGCGTGAAGTGTGAATTCTTTAATTAGATCGTTGACCTACCAAGAACAAAACCATTAAGGCAGAACAACTCTCACACAACGAGGATTTCTATGTAATAATCTTTCTGTTAAAAAGGGATTATTTCAGCTCATTTTGATGCCGGGAATTTTACAAACCAGTGTGAGCAACCTCCTGTGCTTCACGCAGGGGTGACCCAGCTGCGCGTCCTCCTCCCCCCACGGGGCACACGTGGAAAGTCCCCATCGCAGACGGCGGAGTGACACCGACCTATCACCCAGTGAGGTGCTTTCTACCCATTTCTAGAGCAAACCCTCACTGTCAGGGAGGGGCAGGGAGGAAGGGAATGACTGCAGGTCCGTGGGTGGTGACAGCCCACAGTGCTGCCCCACCCGGGGAGGGACGGGCTCACCCCAAGCCACCCGTTTCCACCATTCAAGCCTCTCCCTGATTTCTTGGGGTAATGATACTTCAGGTAACAAAACAGAAAGGAATTTTTGCTTTTTCTTGCAACAGCCTCATGTCACTCCTCAGGGAAGATGACATGGAATGCGACCTGAGACACAACACACTCCCTCTGCAGAAGGAAAGACAGAAAGATGGAAGGAGAGAGAGAGAGAGAGAGAGAGAGAGAGAGAGAGAGAGAGAGAACTGGCAGTGAGGTAAGTGTTCCCTCACCTGTAGGGTGACAGGCTGGGGGCCCTCTAGAATGTCACCTCCCTTAATTCAACTCAACACAGAGACCCCAGGGCTCAGGGTCTAGCCAGTCCTGAGGGCACAAAGGCAGGGAGCTTCTATGAGGCTCACCAGGCCTTGCCCCGTCCCCCAAGGGTAAGGACAGGGCTGGCGTAGCTGGACCAGGTCCAGGGAGGTGGCGAGGGAAGCCTGGGGACTGAACTTCAACTTGAAAAGCACAGGAGGGCTGGGCACCGTCCCTGCCGAGGGCTGCAGCCCTGTTCTGACTCTGCCACCTCCCCGTGGCATGGGGAACCCCCTGTCCTGTGCCGTGACCCTCAGCCACACTAGGTGGAAACAATCTGTCTGCCTGCCTGTGGGTTACCTGCAGTCTCTGTGGGTTCCCAGGTGGAAGACCACATACATGGGGCCTGACTTAGTGGAAAACTTATTATTGTAGGTGTTTTTGCGTGGACGATTCTTAAAGCAAGGGCCCCTCAGGCTCAAAAATAGTGAGCACAGCTTCCAGTGACTTCCTCCATTCTGGAAAACTGAACCCCAAAATCTGGAGCCTCCAGAAGAGGGCGTCAGCCATTTTGGAAGCGACGGCTGGCTCGCAGGTGGGGGCATCGGGCACTACGCAGCAGCGTGCTCCCTGGCACTCAGCCGCGAGAACAAGGGGGCGGGGCGGGTTGCGCTTTCCAGGAAAGAGGGGAATTGCACACCAAGCCCTGGACCTGACAGGAAGCCACGCACGTGCCTTTTATTTCTGCGATCCGGGGACTAGACCCGAGTCATTCACACTGAGCTTTATCCATCCCTCTTAATTTATTGATTAATTCTTTCTATTTTTTGAGACAGGTCCTCGTAAATTGCCTGGGCTGGACTCAGATGTGTGATCCTCCTGCCTCGACCTCTCGGAATGCTGGGATTACAGACATGGCATCCCTCGGGGGCATGCGTGGCCGTGGGTGGTCCCCGTGGAGAGGACAGCGAGGAAGGAGAAGAGTGAGACACGGCTTGCACCAACGGGGTGGCCAGGCTAGGGAGCGAAGGGGTGGAGAGGAGGGCAGGAGAGGGGGAGCCCTGGGGTCAGCCCCAGCATCTGGCCGGCAGCCTGTGTCCGGGGCGCGGGGGGCTAGGAGGGAAGGGGCTCCCAGCCTCCGAATGCCAGGTGCAGGCCCAGGCACTCCACGGTGCCCTCATCTTGGGCCCTGGCTTTTCAGGTCTGTCTTAAGAGTCTTCTGCTCAAATCAAAAGAACTTATAAGAAATCCCTAGCCACGGCCAGAACCTTCCTGTTTGACCTCAACTGTCCTCTAACTTGTCTGACTAGATGTTTGACTCCCCCTTAACCTATCAAGGAGGAGTGGTTGAGAGCTACAGTGAATGTTTGCATTTTTTAATGCATTAGGGTAGAAGACACATCACCACGACTCCCCCCGCACCTCCAACACACTCATCCCAAAGTTCGAGCCACTTGCTGAAGCGGCTCTGGAAGTCCCCTTTCCTGAGCCTCTTTGGTTGGGTGGTCATGGCTGCGTCCATGCCCTGGGTCCATTCCCTGGGTCCGTTCACAGCATTGACCTTTCATGCTCGTTTTGACTTTAGGGAAGAGTCAGGAAGCCTCATGGTGACAGATCTAGTGGCGAAGGTGAATGAGGACCATCGTGTCCTTGTTTGAAAGAAATTATCTTAGACAGTTGGCCAATGAGAGAAGACCAAAAAATTTTAATCTAAAATTTATTACAGTGAGAACTCAGCTGCCAAGAATGCTCAGCACAGTCCTCTCCCCAGCTTCAAACCGGCCCAGTCCATCATTCCAGACAAGGTGCCTGGTACTGCAGTGGGTTTTGCTCCATTTAAACATTCACTATTGGACACCACACTTACACATCCTGCCCAGGGGCGTAGGGTTACACGTGGGGAATCCTCAGCCATCGGTCACCTGTGTGAGCAGGTGGGGCCACTATTGTGGGGACTTTCCTCACGGCTCTGGAGGTCAGGATTCGGCCACCGAGCGTGGAAGCCGTGGTACCTTTCTGTGATTTGTATGCAGCACTTCCCCTGTGTGTTCTCACGTGGCCATCCCCCATGTGTTCCACTGCAGGTCTCGGCAGCTAGACATGGGCAAGGGCAGCTCCACACATGAAGGAGGCCCTCACAGCGTCCTTCCTTGCTTGTCTGGACTCAGTATTTTTCTCCCTCAGCAAGAAATTATCCCTAATCGTAGTTACTCCCCTCCTCTCTGAAAAAATAAAATAAAAACCGTGGGGCAGAAGGCAGACTCTAGTCTGCAGCCCCGACACAGGGCTGCAAATACCGACCCAGGAAAGCACGTCTTTCCCCTGGGAGCACTCCAGGGGCCCCCGCAAACCCATCCTAAATCGGGTACAAATGTATTTCCTTTTACTGCACTTAAGGCTTACAAATCTACAATTATTCTATAACAGGACCTTAAAATTAATAACATACTCAAGTAGGAGACTTTACAGGTGTGAAACATGAGTGCGGAGAGTTTCCACGGCACCGGCGGTCCACGCTGCGCTCACTGTGACTCCTGGGGACGCAGGAGGCCGGCTGTGGCCACGAACCTTAGCAGTGGGCCAGCATCTTATCATAGCTTGCAATCCGACCAGTCGCTGCTACCCGGCAGGCTGAAGGCTACACCCAAGCCCGTGGGGACAGGATCGTCGCTGCCTGGCAACTCGGGGAATAGTTTCAGAAACGGCGTCGGCGCCTGGCTCCCTGGCAGCCCCGGCGCCATGACCCCACAAGCGCTTACTGCCCATCTGTTTGGAAAGTTAAATGTGGGTAAAATCTCCGTGGAACAGATGCGTGAAGAAGAGGGGCCGTGGAGAACGTCACTCCAAGGGGCGGAGTTCCTGGGGAGCCCTCAGGCCAGTGCAGCCACAGGGTGTCCAGTGGGCGGGGGCAGCCAGGACAGGGTGGGCCACAGCAGAGGCCTGGCGGGGCCATGGGGGGCCTCGAAGCCTCGGTGTCGGGGCTTCACGGGAATGTGCGATCAGCAGAGCTTATCCACAGGCCGGAGGAGGCAGGTGCTATGCAGTTATAAAAACAGCTCCTAAATTACCTTTTTTACAATTGAAGAAATTAAAGTTACATATGGGATGTTTTGCATTTGCTGAAATGCCTCAGAGTTTGTTAATCTTATACAGGGCCCTGCAGGGGAAATGGCGGGTGTGAGTGTGTGTGTGTGTGTGTGTGTGTATCCTCTCTCTCTCTCTCTCTCTCTCTCTCTCTCTCTGGCAGAACTGGGGCTGGAACCCAGGGTCTTCACTCTGATCTGCGTCCCCACCCTGCTTTTAATTTTGAAACAGGGTCTCACCAAGCTGCCCAAAGTAGGCTCAGCCTGGCAATCATCCTGCCTCAGCCTCCCAGAGTATTGGGAACCAAGGCAACACCACACGTGGCTCTTTTTAAGGAAGTTGTCACTACATGCAAAGTGCAGCTGGCATCCGTCCTAAGAACTTAGCGTGTCTGCTTGCATACGAATCGCTAACCTGAGTCCACGCGGAGGTGTGTTCCGGGGTACCTGGTGTCCCTGCCCGGGATGTTCTCCGGGAGCCGGTTTCCCTCGCAGACACAAACTGCATGTGAGGGCATGAACGCGGCCGTGGAGCCCCGCCTGCCCGTGCTGGGCCTCTGGGTTAATCCCTAGCGACCGAGTCATGCTGTCTTCACATTTTCTCTTCTCTCATTTATTTTTTTTTTAACAAATGGGTTTTTGGCCTAACTGACTGAGTGTGGCCAGTGACCTAACATGTCCCACTCAGAAATGCCCCTTCAGCCGGCGTGGGTATGCTAGCTGGGCAAGGCCACGGGGTGGACGTGGCGGCCCCGGGCTCGGGCTCCAGGGAGAGAATGGACCGAGGCTGCGCCTGCTGTTCCCCTGAGGATGAGCCACGCCTTCACACCGGGCTACACCCTGGCCTGTTTTTGATTTTGCGGCAGTCTCGAGAAGTTATCCAGTTTGGAACTGAATAAAAAATCCTCCTGCCTCAGCTTTGCAAAGCTCTGGGTTTGGTCGTGAGCACGCGGAGAAGGGCGGAAGGAAGAAAAGAAGGGAGGGAGGGAAGCCAGGTGGGCTGTGGACTCCGCCTTATGTGGGGCCGTTTGTCCACTGAGGTCCAGATCCCACCCCAGAAACCAAGTGCCCACGGACTAAGAGGGCAGAGACGTGGCCTTGAGGAGCAGCATGAAGGAAGCAGAGCCCCAGGGAGGAATTTCTTGTTAAATCAGCAGGTTAGGGGGGTCTTGGAGAGGAGCTGCCTCGAGCCCCGCCCTCCCTGCCCATAGCCTTGTCTCGTCCTGCACCATCACAGGGGCTCTGACCACCCAGGCGCAGGGGTCTCTTGCAGGGGGCAGGGGTCCTTGGGCAGCAGAGAAGCGCTCCACTAGGCAGAAGCCTAGAAAGAGACAAAAATAATCCTGGAAAATTGCGATGGCGACGGCTCAGAGAGGATCAGGCGGGGAAAAGAAGACAAAACCCCGCCTAGACACGTCACAGAGAGAAGCGAGACCAACCGTGGCCAGGGCTGCGCCAGCCGCTGCCCAGGAGGCCAAGGGGCTCGCCAAGGAACAGGAGCGAGGTGGTGTCGGCGTCTTGTCAGGGTCCCGGATGCAGAAAGGTACGAGCAGGCTTTCCAGAGAGAGGAAGCACCTCCGTCCCTAACGGTGCCTGGTCAGTCGAATCCTCTTACCAGTATGCGATGATCTAAACCAGAAAACTTTCAGGCTTATAGAACCTTGGCGTGTTAGCTGTGCACCTAAACATCCTTACCGGACAGCACATAGAAGGAAAACAAGACCCACAGGCTTCTGAAAGAAAGATGGGTGGTGTGGGGATCTGCAAACTCAGTGAGGGTCTTTACGTAAAAGAGAGAGATTGGCAGGGCGGAGTGGGCCGCCACGCCCCCGAACCACAGTGGTCAGCGCTTAGCAGTGCCCACACACGGGATGAGTGAAAGCGCAGCCGTCAGCAGCAATCCACTTAAAGCCTACTTCTGTTAGCCACAGACACAGATAATTAAACCAAGGTTGGTTAAAGGAGTAGCACAGAAACAAAGGTACACCAGTGTGGTGTCTCATGTTCACGTCCGACATCAACGGGAATGATGGGAACACGAATCGCCCCTGGAATCCTGCTTGCGAGGGCAGGTAGGGGTGGGTAGGAACGCAGCCAACACAAGGCGGTCGGGGCGGTCTGGAGAACGCGGAATGACCCCGGGGGACGAATTCCAGGACTTCCAACAGCTTGTCACTGACCTGAGGCAGGAGAAACAGGCCGGCGGGAGAGGAAAGGACAGGGAGGGAGAGGACGGGACAGGGAGAGGCAAGCCACCAGCCGCTTTCCACACGAGACCAGCCCAGTGGTGAGGAGAACTTTCTCAAGAACTTCCTGCAACTGTGTTGTTGGACCAGTAGAAATTCAGATGGGGGCATCTGCCGGGATCTCAGCCCGCTTCAAGCACACAGAGAATTAGTACAAGGTTGGCCACAGACCACTGTGTGAAACTAAAAACAGTCACATTTCTAGGCAGAATGCAGAAGGATTTTAGGGCCTGTGGCAGGCCATGTTTACTAAAACAAGACATAAAACATAGAATTCAGGAAAAAAGGAAATATTGTATGATATCATAAAAATGACAACTTTCTGCTAATCAAAATTATCATTCAGAAAGGTAATGCATAAGTCACACACTGAAAAAGCTGCATACTGCACACACAAACCTTAAGTTCAATAATAGCACCATCAATTTTAAAAAATGAGTAGAACATTTAAAAGCCTTTGAGTAGAAAGTTACGTGTCTAGTACACACATAGAATACGTGCCGTATCTCAGGAAATGAAAATTACCACGTTTAGTAAGAGACGTGGTGGACATGACCGAGGAACGGGTATTCTTGTACGTCACCTGCAGAGGTGTGAAAAGACCCAACACTCCTGGCAACCCAGGATCTGTGCTTCAGGGGGTTACTCCCTCCCGCACCCCAACCCACCATCTGACAGGAGGGCTTCCCTGAAGAGGAATGACTCCTTGTCAGGAGTCCTCACAAGGTCCCTAGCCGGGAATATTTCGTGTTCACCAAAAGGAAAAGGGATTTTAAAAATCACAATACACTCATTCATTCACAGGATGCAATGCTCTCCCACAACAAAGTACAGAAAACCACAAACACGAACGAATCTGAGAGCAATTATGTTAGCCAAAAGAGGCCAGGCACAACAGGTGCCTTCTTTTCATCAGGAAGAGCAGAAAAGGCCCAGGCGGCCGAGGGAGTCTGGATGCGGCCATCACCAGAGTGGAAGAAGCTCCCTGGAAGGACGGGCTTCCGGGAAGACGCCCCTGGAATCACACCCCAGGAGGGGCCCCAGAGGTGGGACCATCGCCGCAGAGCATAGAACCCGACTCAAGTTCCACACGCTTGATCGCGATGCAATATCCCTTCGGTGTGGGAAGGCCCACGGAGTCAGATAACATGTTTACAGGGCTCCACTTCTAGGAAACCACTAAATGAATAAAAAAAACAAATTGTGTAATTCGAGCTTGGAATTTAAACCCAGATCTATCCACTGAAAAAGACGGAGGAAGAATCAAAGATAAACAAGTATAATAGATTGGAAACATACTTCAAGAGTGAAAATAAATCATAATACAGTAAAAATAATAATAGTAAGTGTTGTTATTAAACTTAGTGATAGATCAAGAATCCCAGATCAGATTTAAAAAAATAAAACAGTCATCTTGCCAAGAAAATCAAGAAAGGATCATCAGAGGGAGGAGAAGAAGCATCCCCCACAGGAAGGACTGTGACAGCTGCCTGTTCTCCTAGGCGAAAACTGAGAAAACCGTCATGGGGAGAGCCGGAGGAACGGCACACGGGGACAGAGATAGGTCGTGACCACCACGAATGTGTGCACACCGGGTCCTCAGAGTCTGCACAACACCTGGCACAGTGGCGGGATGTGTGCACACGTCCCAGCTCTGCCTCCTTCCAGGAAGAAGGAGTAGAGAGAGAGGCTGTGACTGGGATGGAAGTGACATCAGAGAAACCCAGGTGACTGTATGCATAGAACCCAACCTCATCCCACGTGGCCGCGGGTGTTCCAGCTCCACACTGCCCGCCCAGCCACAGAGTCAGCCCTGGTTTATCACCCTGTAACCCAGTGTTGCTGAGTCACGGCACTGTGGGATCACTTTCCTGTATAGATATAGATAGATAGATAGATAGATAGATAGATATAGATATATAGATAAAGATATAGATATTTAAGTTTTGCAGAATGGGTTATGGCATGATGGGAACAGAAAAATTAAAAGAAATGGTCATTTGCCACTAAAGTTGGAAGAAAACATATGTGTATTTATATATTTGGAAGGGCTGGGGATTGAACCCAGGGCCCGGCAAATGCTAGCAAAGATTTTCTTGCAGAGCTATGCATTGTCCGTCCAAATACAAACTGTGTGTACTGTCCATAAATTATACCACAAGCGAATCCTTAATCATGGTAAAGGATCACAGCTGTAAAAATGAGTCCTCTCACCACAGTCAATAAAATTAGAAATTAATTTTAGAAAGCATGACTCCCCCAAATCTCCCTATTTCTAGAATTTTAACAGCATGTAGGACATTAAAAAAAAAAATCAATAAAGGAAATTGTGAAATGCTTAGAACTGAATCACATAAAACATTATATTCAAAGATGTGTGGGATATATCCAGCAGGGCATGCAAGCTGGAGTTTATATGTTACAATACATTTTCGTGAGACAAGAGGAATTGAAAACAAATGAGCTAATTGAAGGCAAAATATGTTGAATTTATTCCACTAAAATAAGGATTGATTTTAATGAAATGCACATGGACAAAGTTAACAACAGATATGGAATCAGAGAATATATTTGCCATATCTAAAACCGACGATGGACCACATTATCTAGAAAATGCAAGAAATGCCCATAAATCAAAAAGAAAAAAATCACACACACACGCGCGCACACACACACACACACACACACACACACACACACACTGTCCAGAGAAGCAGAAACACCCAAAGGCGATTCACAGGAAGAAAAAAGCTACACAGTTAACAAGACAGGAAGACATGCCCCGGTTCATTAGTAAGTAGAAAACCAAAGGTCCTGGGGACCAAGAGACGGTGCCGGCAGCGCCCCGACTGTCAGCTACTCCAAGGCTGGCCGGAGGACTGCCTGCAGCCACGCCTGGGAGGGGACCGGCCGGCAGCTAGCCCGAGGAGACAGCTAACGGCTGCGGGAGGAGCTGCCACTTCCGGATTACATGGAGAAGGAATGAAAATGGAGGCTGGAATGGCGGTGAGCGCAGGGCAGGGCAAAGCCCCCGCGGAGGCGTTGGCCAAGCCTCCATTTTCAGTCAAGAGAAGACAGTCATTTTTAAGACCTCACGCCCAGCTTAGTGACTGTAATTGTGAAGAATTTAGTGGGTGTTTCATATTGCTCTAGGAGTAAATATTCACTGTTGCCACCAGAAAAATGAATTGTTAAGTATTTGAGGGGATCCTTGTGCCAGTTTTCCTAATTCCAACGTTGTACACTGCCTGCTTATGTTTTAATGTAATCTTCTACCCCATCACAGGGAGTTCACAGTAAAACCATGAATGTCTAACTCCATTTAATGGAAACAAATTGTCCCTGGTCGCCTGTGACCCTCCCTCAGTGCACAGGAGCGTGGGGGAACAGCTCTCTGAAAAGCCGTCCCGTCACGTGATTCTCAATCCACACAGGAGTGAAAGGAACACCCAGAAAAATGTCTCATGTAACTGCCATCTCTAGGGGCGCTTCCTCACTGTCTCCACGCACGTTGCCAGGTGACCAAAACATGGTGGCATAGAGGACAGAGAGGTAGAAACCAGCCAGTCACCACCTGTGTGCACACTTAAGCACACTAAGCAGCCTCCGGGGCCTTGCCTCCTTCCTGAGCCCTAAGCAGCTCCCCGCTTCACCCCGACAGGGCTCTCGAAGGTGACGGCAGAAGCAGTTGCCGGGAGGGCTGGACAACACAGGTGAGCAAGGAAGGAAGGATATGTACGCAGAACAGAGGTTGTGTGTGTAGACGTCCTGCCGGAACAGGGCACTGGGGAACCACCTCCAAAGCTAAATGGCCTAGAAGCACCAGCAGCCGTGGTTCCCTCCTGTCCCAGAGATGCCTAGGGAGGGACCGGTGTGGAGTCCTCTTGGAGGAGACCAGACCTCGAGATTCCTGGAGACCACCTGCCTCTGCCTAAGGAGTACGCAGCACGCATAGGCTGCTCACGCTCGTATTCCCTGTGTGCACTGAAGAGAAGAAGAATCCTCCACCGCCCTTCCTGAACCTCATGGCCTCCCCGCTCCAAAGCTGAGCCTCTAACACTGTGCGTTCGCACAACCTTTCTTCCAAAATCAGAGTCCCGTGATCACCATGACACACCATGACCACCACCATGCTAAGGTGAACCTGCTCAGAGGCCAGGTGGGTCAGCACTGGCTAGGTATCCATGAATCCCAATATGCAGACGCCCATGCTGGGTAGCTCAGCTCAGACACGTGGCTGGAGGGGCAGGACCCAGGGGCACACAAGGCAAGAGGGTGTGCACAGATGCTCTGCTGCCCCTTGGAGCACGAGTCCAGTTGCCTGTACCCAGCGGAGGTCCCTGGCTCCTATCTCCATGGGCGTCACATCTCCCACCCCATTGTATCAAAACCTGTCTTTTGCCTGAGAAGGAGGGTCCCAAAAGCAGGGCAACTTGGTGCCGTCTTAGAAAAGCCTTCCAGGAGGGAACTACAGCGATACCGAGTCCTGAAGACCAGGACGGAGTGCAGGTGCACCACGAGAGCAAGCTCCTCCTCCACCAAGCGAAGACAAACGACTCGGTCCACACGGTGCCTTTCCCTCCGCCGGGCCGCTGCCGAGAGTTGGGGAAGCTCCTCTGCCCCGCAGACCCGGCCAGCTGCACCCCGCCCACACACTGGATGGGTTTCCAGGGCTTTGCGGGAAGTGCAGCTCATGCTGAATTTCTTTGTTGTCCCTGCAGACACGGCAACTACCGAGATGCCCTGAATCGCAGGAATGCTGGAGCACGTGTTCCGTAGGCCTTTCTTCCCCCACGACAAAGTCTACTCCGATTCCCCGATGTCCAATTATCCTAATAGTGACTCTAAAGTTTTCTCTCAAAGAATGACAAATGGATACAATATCAAGGCGAGGACGGCCCCCGTGATCGGGGATGCAGTGATGTCGCTCAGAAGAGACCCCTGAACAGTGAACCCCACCTCTGCGGAGCTGGATGAGCTAATAGCCCAAACATGTGCTTACCTAGAACCAGTTAGCGAAATCACAATTGTACGGCAAGGATTGCTCTCTCGCTGTGGAAAAGCTTCAAGAATTTTCTGCATTTCAAAGAAAAAAAAAAACCCTCTAACGCTCCATAGCGGTCACAGGACCCAGTCAGCGGCCCTCCAGTCTTCCGGCCTCTGAAGGAGATTGTGATGTCTGCACTCAAGAGAGCAGGCTCAACTCTCCGGACAGACTTTTCGCTTGTCTTTAAGGCATATGTTAAGGTTACTCATCAGAGCAGAGGTAAGAAATTGTACTAACAACTTTTGTTTTTTTCTTAGACATTAAAATTGCCAACCCAAGGCACAAATAGAGCTTCTGATAAAATTCAGCTAAAAAACCGTGTTTTACCAGAAAGAGAGACAGCAGCTGTGTGCATGCAGGCACCCTTCCTCCTCTGCCACTTTCTGTTCTGACTCCAGGCCTCACGTCAATTCGGGTTCAGACCCACCAGAATAGGGAAGATCAGGCCAAGCCCCGCCCGAGAATTCAGCATTTTGCTCATATCAAAAGCAGGCAGGTACCTTCCAATTGTGTCCCAATAATGCGTCTTTTTAAAAGGAGACAAATAACCATTGGTGTCGAAGGAAGCAGACCTGATGGCTGAGATCTACTTCCATAGGAGCTGTAATCTCTTTGGAAAAACACATAAAAGAATTTCAACGAGAGCCAGACATTAATAACCCTGTCTGTCGAAGCCTGCCCTCCCCCCGCAAAGGTCACGGAGGTGGGAAGGAAGGAAGGGTGGGTAGGTAAGGGCCCAGTGGGAGCCTCCCAAATCCAGCCCTCCGGAAGAAAGGAGCCGTGGACCCTCCGCGGGCCCTCAGCCTGAGCTTCTGTGGGCGCAGGAGCAGACGAAGAGGAGCCTCTGGGTGACACGCCCAGTTGACAGAGGCCGCGTGGCCGGCTGCCCAGCCGTGCCCACTCCTGCTCTCCAAGCTGACGTCACGTCTCTGCCATGCCTGGAGACTCCGAGGGGCAAATTGACGTGTCACGAGCGCTTGCATCTTAAGAGTGTCTCTGAGGGGAGCTCACATCGCCACGAGTCCAGCTGGGCACACTCCTGCCCGCAGCACGCACACTCCCCCTGTGGCTCCTGCCCCGTTCTGACGCGGCCCTGTCCTCCTTGAGCGGCATTATCAAGTGTCCTCAAGTGTCAGCGAAGCTCGCAGCCAAGCGCCACTGACCAGAAGGACAGTCTCCTGCGAAATGGCGGAGAGTCCTCGTGGCTTTATTCACCAGATCTGGCTCTGCGCAAACCCTAGCTTTCCCCAAAGTCAACATGACCTTGGAGGTGAACGGACTCCGGACGTCCAGGCAGCCACAGCTGAAGACACGCAGGAAACAGGGCTTCCAGGCCTGCTCCCTAAGCGGCAAGAAGGCGGGACAAGAGTGCTAAAAGAAGGCGTCTGTTCTAGGGGGGTTAATGACTACGCGCCTCTGCTAGGATACACCTCTTTAATTTGAACATTGACTGATTTTTCAAGCACTCCTCTTATAATATTTTTCCTGTCCTTGCATATGTATTTAATTTCATTTATAATTTTATTTATTAGTTATACACAGTAATATACTAAAAGTAATCATTACAAATAGTGAGATAATCACAAATGCTGTAGTAAAAGTTTTATGAACATTAATCTTCATTGCCTTCTCTCTCCATGTCTCAGGGAACTTCACCTCACTGAACAGAAAACTGACAGGGCCTAGAAACTGAGAATGAGACCTGGAAAAAATGGGAAACAAAGAAAAAAGCAAACATCACATTTATGAAACAAAGTAACATCAAGGTCTCACATATTATGCTAGAAAGCAGAATAGAAACAACGTATTAGAAATTATGATGTGCCTTATAGTTCAAGGATAATTAAGCCTAAGGAAACTTCTTACATTGCTCCAAAAAAAATAAAAAAATAAAAAAATAAACCCACTATTAAGTTGTGTCAAATTCGGAGTCTCATAAGTGTATTATGTTTTGGTTGTTGTTACTGTGAAGGGAATTATTTTCTTAATTTCTTTCTTCTTGAATTCATTATTGGTGTATAGGAACGCTATTGTTTTGTGGGTATCGATTCTATAACCTGCTATTTCACTGTTCTAAGAGTCTTCGGGTAGAATTTTTTGGGTCTTCTGTGTAGAGCATCGTGTCATTCTGCAAATAGGGGTATCTTTCCTTGTTCTTTTGTGATTCATAACACTTTTATACCTTGCTCTTGCCTGATGGCTCTTGCCAAAATTTCACGCACTGTGTTGAATAGTCGTGGTGACGTGAGCACCCTTGTCTAATTCCTGAATTTAATGTGAAATCTTTCAGTCTTTCTCCATTTAGAATTATATTGGCTGAAGAGCTGTTGTAAATATTTGAATCATGTTAAGATTCCTATTTTCTTCAGAGTCTGTATCGTAAATGAGAGTTGGATTTTGTCAAATGCTTTTTTCTGCATCTATTGAGATAATCATACGATTTTTATCTTTGCTTCTGTTAATGTGGTCTATTACATTTATTGATTTGCAGATGTTGAATCATCCTTGCATGTTTGGAATGAAGCCCACTTGGTCATATAGTGTATAACCTTCTTTATGATGTGCTACATTCTGTTGGCAAGGATTTTATTGAGTATTTTTGCATCTATATTCATTTGGGATATTGACGTGTGGGTTTCTTTTTTGTTGGGTCTCTGTTTGATTGTGGAATTAGAGTTAAGCTTGCTTTGGAAATGATTTAGGGAATTTTCCTTTTTTAAAAATTTTCTGAAAAAATTTATTGAGCATTGGCACGAAATCTTCCCTAAATTTTTTTATAGAATACAAAGAACACTAAAACACCCTAAAGAAAGAGATTGAAGAGGACTTTAGGAAATGGAAAGACATCCATGCTCCTGGATAGGAAGAACTAATATTGTCAAAATGGCCACGTGCCTATAGGTACTGTACAGATCCAGGGCAACACGAGTCAAAATACAAACAATACCCTGCACAGAACTTGAAAAAATAACCTTAAAATGTATGTGGAACCAGAAAAGACCCAGAATTTCTAAAGCAATTCTGAGTAGCAAGGGCAAAGACGAAGGAATTATAAAATCAGACTTTAAAAAACACTACAAAGCAATGGTGATTCAATCCACACGGTACTGGTGTAAGGACAGACAGGAGGAAAAGACAGCACCTTCAACAAACGGTGCTGGATCTCCACATGCAGGAGAAGGAAACTAGACACATATCTATCACCATACACTAAAATCACATCAAAAATGGATCAAAGAACTGGACATCAAAACAGAAACGCTGAAAGTACTGGAAGACAAAATATGTCAAATCTGAGAAGGTGTAGGGACAGGAAAGGATTTTCTGAACAGATCACCAGCTGCACAAGAAATCTCAGCAAGAATCAACAAATGGGACTGCCTTAAACGAAAAAGTTTTTGCACAGCAAAAGAAGCAAGCAATGAAGTGAAGAGGCGACCCACAGAGCGCAAAGAGATTCACCAGTAACACTTCAGACAAAGGATTAATAGGTAGAGTATACAAAAACTTCAAAAGCAACAACCCCCTGAAATAAATGACCTCATCACGAAGTGGGCAGCTGAAATGGAAAGAAGTTTCTCAGAAGAAGAAGTACAAATGGCCGACCAACATATGCAAAAGTGCTCTCCACCACTGGCCACCAGAGAAATGTGAATAAAAACAGCATTGAGGTTTCACCTCACCCCAGTGAGAGAGGCCTACATCAGGAATTCAAAAAACAGCAGTTGTTGGTGAGGGTGTGGACAAGAGGAACTCCACTGTTGGCGGGAGTGCAGTCCAATGCAACCATTATGGAAAGCAGTCTGAAGATGCCTTAGAAAGCTGAGAAGAGAAATTCCATTTGATCCAGCTACTGCTCTCCGAAGCATTTTCCCAAAAGAAAGTCAAAGGCACAGGCATAGCCACAGTTCATAATAGCCAAGTCCTGGAAACAACCTACCTGCCCATCCGTACAGAAATGGTTAAAGAAGATGTGGTACCTACACACAACAAGATGCTTTTGCAGCCATAAAGAAAGACGGATAAGAAGGTTTTGAATGAATATAGGGCCTCCTCGAGTCAATAATGCTCAGTGACATGGAGTGGGCACATGGACTAGACAGGTGTTCCTCTTCTGAGATGCACATAAATGATAAATAAAAAGGCCCCAACATGAATGACATGGTAGAAAGGGAGGCAATGGTCTGCTAGGAAAGGGTTGGACCTCTGAACAAGGGTGGATGTTGACGCTCACTAATCCCCAAATCCCACGTCTATAATGTGTTGTAGAATTTGGTACTCATGTATCTACAAAATTTAAAAATTAGTAAGAAAGAGAAAATAATTTGTGCATATAAAGAACAAAATTGGAGTTTCTCAAGTGAAAAAGTTTAGCTACAAATTATGAAGCTATAAAAAAGTATTTTTAAAAGTACATAGACTCCATACTCAAGGGCAAAATGGAGCAAGAGAAAGAAACAAAACAAAAAGATAGAAAAGTTACCAAAGGAAGAGCCTATGGTCAAAACGAATCACGATGTATCAGAACGACAAAATACGTAAGCCTCTACTTTCAAGACAGATTGTCAGAATAGTTAAATACAATTCATGAGTATGTTTTACTAAAATACATAGCACTGTCGCAGGGCTGGGACGTGTGGGACAGCGCGTGTACCACCGCTGTTTCGCATCCAATTTGTCACCTATCTGGCTTTTGGTGCCCTGTTCATCCTGGGTCCTCAACTCCAAGATGAAATTGAAATAAGTGTCCGAATTGGAGAAGTTACAACCTGAGCGGTTATTAGAGGGAAGAGGGCACCTGAGCTCTGCTTGCGGAGGGCCCGGGGAGGAAGGTGCGTTTCCCAAGAGTGCCACCTGCTTTGACGGATGGTTGGCTTCCTCAGGCGCCAGACTGCCCTGGGATTGGCGCTGCCCTGCCAGGTCAGTGGCTTCTGTTGGCAGCGAGGACAGCAGCTGGCCGGGCGGTGAGTGACAAGGGAGGATGAGCGGCGGCTCCCCCTCCACCTCCCTTTGTCCTCTCCTGCGTGAGTAAAGCCTGGGACATATTTCAAGGGGAAGAAGAGTGGGAAGGTCAGGGGACACAGGGTCTGACATCTAGCGCCACCTGAGCCTGTGGTTAGTGCACCACTGCTGCAGTTTGATCTCCCCCTTTCTCCCTTGCGGGACCCCTGTTCCCAGTCTAACCTACCCACCCTGTCAGCTTTCTGTTTGGGGAGGGTTTGTTTGTCTGTTTGTTCTGTTTCGTTGTATTATTTTTGGAGGGTTGTGTGTTTTCTTGAGACAAGGTATCACTCTGTAGTCCAGGCTGGAACTTGAGTCCTCGAGCTCAAAACAACCCTCTTCTCTCAGCCTCCTGAACGCTGGGATTAATTACAGGATGCCCGGCCAAGGGGCGCGCGACCCCCGGAGTCACCCACAGATGTCTGTGTCTCAGAAACAGAGTGCCCACTGTCCCGCACACACGCTCTAGAGCATGTCCTGTGCGTCACAGGGTCACACGCAACGAGGTTTCTGAAAGAATGTCACCAAAATCAGAGTACAATGAGTATCAGCGGGCAAGAGCCCCATCGCATGCGACACTGAAGTCCCTGTGAGCACGGTCACCCTGGCTGAGCTGTGTCCTGGCCCCGGGGCCAGCTGCAGAGGCCAGGAGTAAAATGAGCAAGTCCCAGAGGAAAAATGTAAGTCCAAGTTGGAGTCCCCACACTCAAATAAGAAATCCTGCATGTGGGAGGCTGGCACCCGTGTGCGGGGTAGCGCCTGCCTGACCCTGTGCGGGACAGCAGGGGTGACAGTCAGAGGCCAGGATGGGGGAAGGGCCCTGACCACGTCCCAGGGCCGCAGGACCCACGGGCAGCGCTGGCTTGCCCCAGCTCGTAAACCGGAGCGTGGTGTCCAGGGCGCGTCCTTCCTGGCTGCCCCTTTGTGTTAGTCCGTGGCTTGTGTTCTGTAACACGTGTGTGCAGAGAGAAGCACCCGTGAGGGCTGCTCGGCGCCGTGTGGAAACCGGAGAGGGAGGTGACAGGACAGAAACACGCGCTGTGCTTAAGTCGTCAGGGATTCTCACAGCACGAGCCACGTCGCCACGAATGCGCCTCACCTGGAACGCGCTGCTCCCACCTCTGCGGCAGTTCGGGGACTCCTGCTCCCTGAGTGCCTTCGTGAGGCAGGATCAAAAACATGGTGAATGTGACTGCCTAGCCGTGTGCTCCTTCGCCTGACTCGCCAGGTCTGGCCTGTGTGCCTTCTGGGTCTCAAAGGAGACACGACAGTCCAAGGTCAATGATTTGAAACCAGTGCAGGACCTTCTGGCAGCCACAACTAAAGCCTCTCAGGAAAGAAGACGCCAGCAGCCAGGACAAGAGTGTCCGGAGCGAGGGACGGGGCTGGAAGGGTGACTGGCGGGGCGGCTCTTACTGTAAAAACTCTAACGCACTCACTGTATTTTGTGATCATATGTTCAACATCTGGGTTCTCTTCTTTGAGATATTTACAACCACAATCAGAGAAAGCGAGCTTATTCAGCTGAAGGGACTGTGCGGTGTTGCCCAACCGTGGCCAGGCGGAGGGCAGTCCCGGGAGGCGGCAGGGGCGGCAGGGGCCACAAGGACCAGGACCACAGATAGGGCATTGTGGTCTCAGCCCTGCACGTCCTGGGATCCCCTGGTGTAGCTTTGAGGGGCTGCCCTGCCGCACAGGCCTCTGGGGCCCGTGAGAGAACCGGGGTCCCCTCTCTGCTCGGCTCTTCTGCTGTCTCTGGCTTGTACCAGCCTGCCCGCGGCCCCCCAGCCAGGGCGGGGAGGGAGACGAGGGCATCCGACGGGAGGGGCAGGACCTGAACAGAGCAGAGGACACTATCCCAGGACATCTCCTGGCCGTGCACCTCATGACATTTTGTTGGCAAAGCCTCCCCAGGAGTCCCAGTGCAGGTCACAGGTGGGTTTTGAAAAGTCCCCGGGGTGTGCAGGACCAGCTATTTATAGGGCAGACGCCAGCATTTCAGCAAAGCCAGGGACAGCGCTGCTCTAATCTCCCTGCCTGCGCCTCTTGCAGTGACCCCAGGGCTCAAGGCGAAAATCTATTAAAGGGGCTGCTGATAATAAAAAACCAGTTGACATTTCACTTGGTCCAAATTGAAACCCGGCAAGGGGAGCCTCAATTTCCGACAGGCTGGGATTGACACATCGCCCCGGCAGCTGAGCTGGGTGGATGGCCATCACAACACAGCTGACCGCACCTGGCAACTCCAGGGCCGGCAGTGCGATGGGACCCGAGCCATAGTGCTGCACACGGGCGGGACAGCCACGGGGACACCAGGAGCGGGTCCTCGCACCCTGGCTTGCTCTTCTCCTGGCGTAGGGCATGCCACATGCAAATTACACACGTGGGCCAGGGACACGAGGACACAAATCCATGTGGGCCAGACTGTTGGGTTCACAGGATGGTGCTGGTCTACCGGTGCCAATGGACAGCGAACCTGCGCTGCCCGCCACCTGTGTGGCTGGGTGGCTCTGTGCACCGTATGGCTGAAGACACATTGCCCCACACGTCTGCAGACCACAGACCTTAGGAGCAGCCGTGGCTTGCCTGGAGCAGCCTGTGCTGGGTCCTGTCAGGCTCGTGTCTCCCCCAGCTGGTCTCCCTCCATGAGGGAGGAGCGGGAGGCCCATGGTGCCCTCTGCCACTCTGGGGTTAGGTCCTTCCCTGCCACATGGCCTGGTGCACAATGGCCTTCGTAGTAACTGGGCCCTGAAGGACAGCAGTGCCAGGATGGGGCTCCTTCGCTGGAGGCCACCCCAGCCCCAGAAGTGCCCTGAAGATGCGGGCCCCGATCTTTTTGGTGCCAAGGAGCAGCCTCATAGAAAACAGTTTTTCCATAGAAATGGGGTTGGGATTGCACAACTCCCCACTTCTGCCTCAGACCATCGGGCCTGAGAGTCTCGTGGGAGCTCACAGCACAGACCCTCACGTGGGCAGCTCACAGTTAGGCTCACGCTCCTATTCTCATACAACTCCCTCCGGCTTGACGGGATAGAGCTCCGGTGGTAGTGTAGGCAGCAGGCGGTGGTGCTAAACACGCATCCCAAGCTGGCCTCAGCTGGCCTGCGGCTCCTCAGCCTGGCCCCTAGTGGGCTGCGGATCCAGCTGACTTACACAGCACTGCATACTTTGGTATTGTTCATAGCAATGCCTGTGACTCTGTGCACAGCGTCCGTCTGAGTCTCAGCTTCTGGGTCCGTGACGCTAATAAACTCAGCTCCCCCCGCTCCCTGCTCCCTGCTCTTCCTCCTCTTCTAGACACCCACCAGCGTCCCACCATCCCGGGACTTACCCAGCTACAAGATGCACAGGTGACGTAGAGAGGTGGATGTGACCAAGCACGCATTCAGGAACACGCCCCAAGTGCCAGGGCTCAGGGAGCCCTGTGGCCTTCTGCCATAGGTGCTGGCAGCCCATTTCTCAGCAAGGGACCAATAATCAGGGACCACAGGTCCCCTTCCCCAAAACTTGTGCCACCAGCCCCCCTGACCATACATCCCGCCAAGCACCAGGGTCCACGGGAAGTCCTCCCCATCACCCATGCAACAGCTCCGAAGAGTTGAAACAAGAATCCCCACAGGCACCACGGTGCCAGACTCCACGCACGGCTCCAGACACCGTGCTCACCCTGAGCCGGGTCTCCTCACCATGGACTTCAGACGAGTGTCATTTGCAGACCAGCGTGAGCCTAAAACAACTCAGGCACTGCCAGAATTAACTTGGGGAGAAACCCTGTTCCGAAGCTCTTAAAAGGTCCCTAAATTTCTCAAGTTTGCCAAACAGAAAAGGAAAACAGAATTAAGAAGGAAAAACTAACAGAGGTTTCCTGGAAGCATCAAAATGCAAAATAATCCTCCCGCCCCCCCACCTCCAAATCCTGTGACTGTTGACTCTCTTTGCTGTGTCAACAGACTTGGGTCCAATTAAAAACCCATCAGCTCGCCACCCAGGGCGCAGCCCAAGTTCCCCACCCAGGCTGGTCCCAGGCAGCCTTGGCCAGGAGAGAGCAGCCAGGGTGGGGGGCTGGAGGGGGCAAGGTTGTGGCAGGGCAGGGGAGCCGCTGAGAGCCGGCCCGGGAGCTGTGGCCCAAGTGGGACAGTCATAGGGCAGCAGGAGGGGCAGGACTAGCCTCTGGCCTGGGGCACACACAATCCAGCACAGGCCCGCCGTCTGCAGGCGTGCCCAACCTGAGGCCTGCTCGGGCTCTTGCCCCCTTTTCTCACGTCATAATGGAGGTTTGGAATGCGTGTGGTCCTGGGGATGGAGCCCGGGGGGGCCTTCACACTGACTCAGAGCTCTAGCTGGGCTTGAAATCCTCCTGCCTCAGCCTCCCAGACAGAGAGTATTACTGGCCAGTGCCATCCATCGGGCCCAGCAGTTGTAAGGAAAATTTTCAAAAAGTAAGTTTGGTCCACACACATATAGAGCCTAAGATGATTCCTCTTCACTCAAAAAAAGAAAAAAGAAAGAAAGAAAGAAAAGAAAGAGAAGGAAATAGAGAAAGCAAGAGTGAAATACAGCTCTAGCCCACGGGAAAGAGGTCTGCTCAGGACAGTTCGGCGACCCACCCAGCAGCTCTGGGCCCTTGGGGTCTAGAGAGCGCCCCGTCTGGTGTCGCGACGCCTCCCGCTTTGCTTCTGTTGCTTACGATTGTTTTGCCTGTTCTGGGTCTCTTCTAGCTCCACGTAAATTTTATGATTAATTTTTTCTAGTTTTGTCGAAAACGCTGTTCTGATTAGAGTCGCACCGAGCCTGTGTATCGGTTCTGGTGGTGGGGCCATTTTGACAGGGTCTGCCTGCTCGGGAGCGGGGGATGTCCTCCCATTTCCTAACATTCTCCTCCGCTTCTTTTTCCAGGATACTACAGTGCTCAGTGTCGAAGCCCTTCATTGGCTCAGAATTCCTAGGTATTTAATGTCTTCGAGGCAACTGCGAAAGGGACTGTTTTTCTGATCTCTTTGGCTGTACATTTATTGTTGATGTAGAAGAATGTTACTGATTTTTGTGTATGGATTTCATATCTTGCTACTTGGCTGAATTTGTTTACGAGTTCTAAAAGTCTTTTGGTAGAGTGTTTGGGGTGTCTATGCAAAGGACCATTACCCCGCGAGTAAGGATAGTTTCACTTCCTCCTTTCCTGGGCGTGTTGCCTTTATTGCCCTCTCCTACCCGGTTGTTTTGGCTAGCATTCAGAGCACCAGGCTGAGCAGGGGTGGCGAGAGTGGCCGCCCTTGCTTTGTCCCTAGTTTTAGAGAAAATGCTTTGAGCTTTTTCACAACTTCGGTTGCTGTTGGCAGTAGGACTACCATAAAGCACCTTTACCAGCTTCAGGTAAGATCCTGCTGTATCTATGCTCATCAGGGTGTCTGTCATGAACGGATGTTGTATTTTGTCAAAGGCTTTTTCTGCATCTAGTGAAATGATCGTGTGATTTCTGTCCTTGCTTTGTGTGGTGTACCGATTGATTGATTGATTGATTGATTCATGTGTGTTAAACCATCCTTGCATCCCTAGGATGAAGCCAACCTTCTCACTTTCCCTACGGATACAGTGGGCTCCTGGGCCACGTAGGACAAAGAGGGGCCCTGGCGGGGCCTGTCATTTTCTGCACTGCACTTTCTTGGCTCTTGGGTCGGGGCCTTTCCAGTTCTGTCTGCAGGGCCCACTGGCTCTGCCTCTGAGTCTCCCTAATCATGTCCCAGCTCACCCCAGTTGTATCTCTAGGGTCCCCTGGTTCTCTCACTCACAAAAGCCCTTATGGAATGGATACGGCCTTTCCCCCCATTCAAATCCAAGATCAGGGACCACACGGAGGCTGCAAACACATCTTGGGTTGAAACCAGTGCTCCCAAGCCACCTGTCTCTGTGCCTCTCTGTGAATGCTGGGGTGGGCGCTCCTCACCTCTAAACCCCTCCCATTCTGAGCGGACAGCTCCCTTCCTGGCTGCGTCTCGGCCTCTGTCAGTTCTGTCCCCACCAACTCTCCTGTCCTCACTGACTCTGACACTGATAACAGGTTTGCTACTCTCTGAAGCAGACCTAGGAGTGGCTTCCTGTAGACAGATGTCCACACAAGGAGACCCCCCACCATCGGCTCGACCCTGGAGGGCCTTGCTTCAAATATACTTGGTCGAGCCTGATGACGCAGGCCTCCAGTACTCTGGGAGGCCGAGGCAGGACGATCACAAACTTGAGCTCAGCCTGGGCAACTGAGAACTTAGTGAGACCCTGTCTCAAAATCAAAACTAAAAATGGGCTGGGGATGGAGTCAGTGGGAAGGCCCTGAACTTGATCCCAAGATCCTGAAAAATAAACAAAAATCAATGACTGGAGAAGACGGAAACCTCTCAGGAAGGCACCTGCTCCTTCCCCCAACCCCTGCCACCTCGCCCCGCCCCGCTGGGGCACAAAAGGCAAAAGAGCGACTCTGTGAAGGCAGAGGGGGAGGACTGAAGACAGGAGCACCGGGGCGGGAGCCACCTAGCGCCTGCCGGGCACAGGCGCCCACCCCTGGAGGCAGGCAGGAAGACAGGAGCGCCTAACCCTTGCGTCTGGGGCCCGGCCTCGGAGCTACCCTCCTGGACACATCAACGGCTCACTCCTCTTGAAGGTCACCTGGTGGTTGCCACCAAGTTGAGAGCTCAAGGTTGTGCTCGGGGCCCCGTGACGCTGCCGGGCTGTGACAAGCTGACAGCTGTGAGGTTTTCCTCCTGACCATAAATATATTTGTTTACTTTCAGGTTCAGAGAAAAGCAAGCAGAGTGGGGTCCCTAAGACGCACACGGCCCATCTCAGGGCACTGCCAGGCCCTTGGGCCTTTATTTCTTGCAGGTGCAGGGGTCTGCGCTGAGAAGCGGTGTCAGGGTACACCTGCAAATCCCCACAGCCCCGCGCCAGGTCCTCTGTGGGGGCTGCAGGCCTGAGGCATGAATGTCCAAGGGGTGCACCCGTGGTGAACCTTTCCCCCTGCCCAAGCTAAAGGGGCTGTGTTCTCAGAGGGGACTCTGTCTCCCTGCCCATCTCCCCAGAACACTGAGCCATGGAGCTTACTTCGCAGGTAAAAACAACGAATGGTGGGTGGTCCATTCCAGGGCTCCCTGCGTGTTGCCGAGGACCAGAGGACGTCTCTGGAAGGGCCGTGGACTGGGAGGGCCGGAGAGGCAGTGGCTCAGGAGCCACAGACCCGCCGCCCTCCGTGGACCTCAGGGTCTGTCCTGTGCTTCTGTGAGCATCTGCAGCTCATCCAGAAGTTAGGTCAAGTGGCCCCTTGAAAGTTTGCTCTGCGGCCGAAGCCCCACCTCAGCCAGCAGGTGTGTGACAGTCCGGCCCCCCGGGGCACTTTCCCTCTGTCCGTGGTGGCCAAGAAGCAGGCCTGCCCTCCCACTGGCCGTGGCTTTAGGTGTCAGCAGAAAAAGTCGGGTATAGTTTGCCCAGCCTGAGCGTCGGTTTCTCAGCTCTGTCACGGCGTGATTGTAAGAAAGGACACACTGGGTGGCGAACACAGCCCAGGCTGGCGTGGTAGCTACTGGGGTCCCCCACGCTCCCGAGGGAGGTCTCGTCAAAGAAGGCTTGGAGGCCCTGCCTTATCTCCATTCAGAAGGAGCTGGGAGTGGGGGAGACAGTGGCACCCCACGGCCACGGCACTCAGGATCAGATGGAGATGACAGCCGTGGGCTTGCGCGTGACAGCCCGCCGTGGACACCCGCAGGCTCTGCTGACCCGGCTGCTCATTTTGAAGGCTGTCAATAACGTTGCCTTAGACGTGTTCGTTATTGGTAATTGTATTTGGCTCACAGGGTAAACTCCCTTCCCCCCAGTGCTGGGAGTTGAACCCCGAGCCTTCCCACTGAGCAAGCTCCTTTTTTTTCTTTTCCTTTTTATTTTGAGATGGGATCTCACTCCCTTGCTCCATCGCCCAGGCTGGGCTCAAACCTGCAAACCTTCCGCCTCTGCCTCCCAGAGAGCTGGGTGACAGGCCCACGCACGCGGCCTTGGCACAGGCACGCCCTGAGCTGAGACGGGCACGCAGGTGCTCTGCCGAGGTTGCTCCCAGTTTCTTTTAATTTTCTACAGACATTCCTGATGAGTCTCACACCAAAACAGCCACGGGGTTAGCTGTCTAGCGGGCGGCACATTTCCCTCTGAAACGTGAAAAGAAAGCAAGAGAAAGACTCGCAGAAAAGTCGAGCAGCGCTGCTGGACCATTGTCTCTCCATGTGGCCGCTCTGTGGAGCCCAGTCAAGGGGTAAGTTGGGTTTAGATGCTAATTTCTCTCTGGAAAGCGCCTCCCTCCTGAGGACTCTTACTGAAGACAGGAGCAGCCGTCCAGGGCGGCCGAGAAAGGAGCAACGGCTTTAATCCTCGGCTGACTGGCAGCCCCAGAGCCACTAAATAACGGAACAAAAGACTGAACTTCTAAGGTGGAGGAGTGACGGGGCAGAAGGGCCTCAAGCAGGTGAGGCACCGCAAGAGGCAGCCCAGCGCATGGGGCCAGCTGCCCCCTGGGCCTGGACGTGCCTCCTGCCACATTCTGCCCCATGCAGACACTGTCTGGGGGAAAAGAGCTACACCGGGGCCTTCCTCGTAGGCCCGTTGCTAGTTTATCATTTAAAATATTAAAGTTCAAAGAAATCCTGAGCCAGGAGAAGCCAAGGACTCCTGAGATCTCTCTCCAGAGCCCAGGCAGCCAGCCGCTCTCAGCCACGCTGGGAGGGTGGGCAGGGCTGCGGCTGACAGGTAGGTCGTGGAGGGTGGGAGCGCAGCTTCTAAACCCCTCTCATTCTGCTCAGACCCACTGGAGTCATTCTTTTGATGGAGAGGTGGTGACAGGGCACCTGGGACTCTGGTCCCCACACCTTCTCTCTCTCTCTCTCTCTCTCTCTGTCTCTCTTTACATTGAGTCTACCCTTAAGTCTCCCGGACTGGACTTAAACTCATGATAGTCCTGCCTCAGCCTCCTAGAGAGCTGGGATCACGGGCATCCACCATCAAAAAAGTGTCACTAACAGTTTCCAGAAAGTGTGTGCAATGACAGAGCTTGGAGGAGACCGTCATGGTTCCAATCTGCTGTGCCACGTGGAGGACTCTCCCAATTCACCAGGGCGGAGGGTGCTGGCTCTGGGAGAAGCCAGAGAGGCCAGGGTGGCCTGGGTGGCAGCGAGGAGGGGCCAAGTGTCAAAAAGGGCGGGCTTCCTGGACATAAAGATCAAGACCCGTAGCTCGCCCCAGGGCTGGCTCCTGTGCAGCTGCTTGGCCTGTTCAGGTCAAGGTTCCCTGGGTTTCTTCGGAAACCCAAGGTGTGGGATGTGGGTGAGGTCGGAGGTTCCGTAAGGTTCTGGGTAAGAAATACCGGCTTAAACTCACTTTAACAAAGAAGAGAGAAGTTCTAAAGTCCAAGATGGCTTTGGGCAGGGATGGACACAGTGTTCTAACAAGACTGCGACTCTGTTCCTGACTCTTACAGGCCCGCCAGACCCTCCCAGAGCTGAGAGGGCAAGCGTCCTCCGTGCCGCTGTGCCGTGGGGATGGGCACACCGGGTCAGGAGGGGACTTCAGGGGTCTGTCCCTCCCAACTCCGGGCCCCGTGCCCCCCAGCCACTGTGGTGTGCCTGGGATGGACATTCTGGGACACAGGTGGCGAGTTCCAGGCGGCGGCCATGCAGCTCAGGAGAAGCCAGTCCTCGATGTTCTGATTAGAATGAATTTTATTGGTCCCAGACGAGCACCTCCTTCCTACGAGGACGAACCAGAGACACTCCAGGGTCTCTGTCCCGGCCTCTGCCACATACTCTTAAGTTTCCATCATAGTTTCCATTATGATCTTCTTATTATTTTATGTTTTGATGCTGAGGATTGAACCCCGTGTCTTCACGCTGAGGCCTGCACCACCGGACCTGCTCTATTACTCTTTTAAATAATAAGGGAATCTCTTGTCAGCTTTGATTGGTGGAAGAATCGATCTTGACTATGGTAGTAAGAAAAGGACAGGATTGGGCTTAATTGACCAAGAATCTTTCTCTACCAACCGGAACCCATGCATAAGCTGACAGGCTCCTCAGAGGGTTCTGGGAGAGGGAGCGGTGGGAGTTCGCTCACCACTGAGCCAGAGTGTGTTTAGTGCAAAGAGAACAAAAGCCACGTGGTGATCAGCCGCCGCATCTCAGTCCGGCAGTCGTGGTGATGTCACCAAGTTGGTGTTAATGACAGTACAGCAGTATTTACGTTTGATTTTCAAATTGTATGTGTGCAAAGCAAGCGGGAAGGGTGAGCCCCAGTTGTGTTTGTGTGTATTCTGAGTGACAGATCGCAGGAGCATGTCCGGCAGTGGGGATCACAGGGGTAATACGCCCCGCATACAGAGAACCTCTGCAGGACCCCCTTTGGAGACCCCTGGTCCGGGGGACCAGGCTCCGTGGTGAATGGCTGAAGCCCAGGGAAGGGGGCTTCCCCATCCCAGCACGTGAAGGGAGATCTGAGCGATCAGTGTGAAGATGGGAATGTGTCGTTTCCCTCCCAAGCATCTCCTGCACCCTCGGGCCACTGTTATCCATCCCTCCCTGGGCACCGAGCTCTCAGGACAATACTCCTGTTTGTCTGACCCTGTCCAGACTGCCCGGTAACTCCTCCAGCATGTCATTCGCCAGAGTGTCCACGTGGTGACTGGCTAGAAGTGACGTATTTGATCACAAGCCACAGGCCGTCCTACCAAGAGCTATTCCCTTCCAGGACATGAGGGGTGTCTGGCTGGCTGCCCCGCGTGCATCCTTCCTGAAGCTGCCAGCTCGGCTGCGGGAGCCATGACCTTCCCCAGGGATGGCTCATGGGTTCACCGCAGCTATGCTTCCCCGCAGGACTCCACACGGCACCCAGGGGTGGCTCGCACGCATACATGTCCCGCTTTACCTTCCTCTGAAGCCGATACATGCAACGGTGCTAGCAGGAGGGTGACTGCAGGGGTGGGGTCCCAGGCTCCCTCGTGACCAGTCTCTATACCTCCCTTTGCTGGTGACCACGGCTTCGGGTCTCAAGACGGCAAAAGGAGCTCTGAGTCCCAAGTCTGCAAGGTACGCCAGGGCCAGGGGATGGGGACAAGGGGCTTGCTGGGGAGGCCACATCTATTTCTGGAAGAGAATCCCCCTACTGCAGCACCCCAACTCAACACTGAGGTCTGACTCACTTTCCGGTCCCTGGATCACAACATGACTTCGGGGCTCACAGTGTTTAGGGGGTTCAGTCCCCAGTCCGTTGGCTCCAAGGACATGGTGGGAGGGCTGAGGTGGCGGAGGACAGGTGCTCCATCCTTCCTGGTGGCTGGAAGCAGAGACAGAGAGAGGAGGAAAGCAGACAAGAGCACACTTGTCCCGGTCGCAGCCCAGAGACCCACCTCCCACCAGGCCCCATTCCTGCCAGCACGGCCAGCAGGAGCCCATCCATGGAGGACGCCACGGTGAGCTCAGCGCCCGGGATCCAGCCACACTCCACACACAGGCAAGGAGGCTAGGGGACATCTGAGAGGGTGTGGTCACAGGAACGCAGGGAATACCCAGGCCCGACCCTTCCTTGCCCTGCCCACAGGCTGCCGCTGAGTCCTCTGGGGGTGGCACTGCCTCTTGGAAGGGCAGGAAGGTGGTCATTCTGCACCCTTCTGTTTAGTTTTTTAAATGCACTTCCATCTCGCCTGATAACGGCAAGAAGCTCAGAATGGTAGGAAAGCCCAAAATTTATAAAAACAAACTGAAGGTTTATAAAAATGAGCTCCAAATATTAGCCTGTTATGTGTAATAACAGAAACACTGGTTTGGTATATCTGATATTGTTTGGACAAGATTCAATTCTATTTTTAGGAGATTTCAATTTCCTTTCCCATAAACTCTATGAAATACAGTATGTGGCATATTTATAGTGACCCTTTTCAAGAGCGCTACACTTGTGGAGCCTTTAATAAGTCTGAATGAGATGGTCTCCCCCTCACCTCCCTCTGCAAATAAATAGATGGTCGTGACAATCGTTGGAATCAGGCCGAGGGCCTCTCCTCCGCCGGTCCCACCCTCGGGTCCCCCTGTCCCTAGGACAAAGCTTCCTGAAGACGGTTCTAGGCCATAAAGATAATATTTAGGGCCATCTGGTGATTCCATCCAATTTATTTCTTTGACAAGACTTATAAATAAGAAAGCATAATTCCCCAAAGCAATCATGAAATTTACTATGCAAATGCTGGGCCGCCGCCCTCCGCCCTCTTCTCTCCGGGGCACACGTGGCCCCTCACCTTGGGACACTTTTTACAGCACTTGCATTTTCAAAGCACTCTGCAAGATTAAGCAATTTATTCTCTGAGAGAGAACGTGGAGGTTCCAGCGTCGAAATGACACGCCCGGGCTGGGGCTTTCCACACCGGGTGCCAGGGACGCTAGCCTCGCACCCCTCTCTGCGGCCCTTGCTTGTCAAATAGCCCTTGCGTTGTACAGGAAACCCCCGGCGACGAGGAGTCCCGTGAGCCGAGAGGCCGCAAAGTCACACCTGCAGGGGAGCTCGAGGCCTCCACCCTGCCAGGCCCCTAAGAGAGCAGCGGGACCCCACAGGGCTAGAGCACGCTGCAACCAGGATTCTGCTCACCAGAGCTCACCGGGCCGCTAGGCATTCTGCTTGTTGGTCTAAAGGACCCTTGGGGCCAAGGCCCCCAAAGAAGAGCTCCTGCATTGGCCTTAATGCACCCCAGCGACCCCACAGAGGGTGGAGACCCTCTAGAAGCCTGTCCTGCAGTGAGCCTGGCACTGCAACAAGGGCAGATGTTCTGGGCGGGTGCGTTAGAAGAGGCTGGGGTACCCGGAGCCCTGGGCACCAAGTGTCCTCCCTCTCCCGCAGGGCGCTGCTCTGCCATGGGAAGGACCAGGCTGGTGGTACACTGGAGAATGAACACTGGTTCCGAAGGTGAGGAGGGCCGCCTGCACTAGCCATGGCTCCTGCTGCCGAGAACCAACCCTGACACCCACCACTTAGAAGGGGAGTGGCTTAACTTAGAAGGGGAGTGGCTTAACTTGACTCACGGTTTTCAAAGACTCAGTCCCCGGTGGGCCGGATCCAAGGCAGAAGCATCATGGCGGAAGGAAGGGCACTTAGTTCACCATGATGGGGCGCAGAGCAGGGCGCAGAGCCAGAGAGGAGAGGGTGAGGGGTCATATGCAGACCCCACGCGACGCCTCCATGACCCCTGCCGACCTGCCCAGCAGCGCGCCTCACCTGGCCCAACACAGGCGGCCCGGGCAGATGAGCTCCATGGATCCGCACTGGAGTACTGACCCCCTTTACACGCAAGGTCTCTACCACAGCAACACACAGCTCAGCCTGGGCCAGACCCCCACGCGTCCATACCGTCCAGGGCCCCCGCGGGGCGCAGAGGGGTGGAGGGGGAGTCACCGCGGAGCAAATCCTGACTGCAGGGGGGCATTGGGCGCCCCGCAGGACCCCGGCCGGCCTGGCTGGCAGGAGCAGCTGAGGTTGCCAGCCCGGCTCTGCCCGACCCGCGCTCCCGCGTGTCTCCACGTCCACCGCCCGCGTGCTCGTGGTGCTCACGCGTTTTCTCTCCCTCCCCCGCCCACCTCCTCTTCTCCTTAACCCTGGCTTGGTCCAAGCGGCCGCGCCGAGGTGAACGGCGATCCGGCCTGCGCGTCCAGCGCCCCCGTCACCTGCCTGGCTGCCCAAGCGCCCTTCCCTCCTCCGCCACCAGCAGCGGCATCGGATTCCCGAGCGGTATGAACCCCGCAGCCCACCGGCCGTGCCAGCAAGCCTAGGCGGCACACTGCTCCGGAGCGTCTGACGCCCCACGCCTGGGCCGAGCCAGGGCGGCGGTGCCAGGCCCCGTCGCCGCGTCACCCACGTGAGAAGCTGTCTGCCACAAAGCCGTCCTGCGGCCAGAGCCGCGCGCTGGAGTCCTCCCCCGGGGCCTCACGCGCTGCCGGCCGGCGGCCAGCTGCCGGGCGCGAGGTGCGCCTGCGGGCAGCGTCCTCGGCCGGAGCCCGCGGGAGCCTGCCCGTGGCGGCCCCTCTGCGCTGCGGGCTGGCTGCTCCCGCGGTCCTGCCTCCGCTGCGGCTGGCTGGGCAGGGGCACAGGCTCGCGTGACGCACATCGCCCTCCCGCGTGGCAGCGTGGCCCGCGGGACACGGCTGCTGCGTGCCTCAGCCCTGCTACTGCGTCCCGTGCAGACGCCTTTACCGTCACAGCCGTGCACACGGGAGTGGGGGGAGCGCTCAGGGCCGCCGTGGAGAAGCCGGGAAAGGACCCTCCCAGGGCTGCTGGTGTTCGGCCGGGCAGGGCACGTGGAGGAGGGGAGAGGTCAGTGGACAGGCAGCGGCACCCGCCCGCCCCAAGCCCACCCTCAGGGCCCAGGGCAGCCGGCGTCCCTGTGGCCCAGAGTGTCGCTGCGCGGCCAGCCTGCCCGCGCTCCCGGGAGCATCCTGACCGCAGGCCGGCCGAGCGCCGAGGGGGCCCAGTGTGGGTGCTGGGGAGAAATGGGTCACCGGGGGCAGGCGTGGACACCTGGGACCTCCCCACTGCTGGGCAAGGCCACTGGGCTTCCGGAGAGCGGCCACCGGGACGGGCCACGCCCCGCTGCGCTCCCTGTCTTCCCCGCGGGGGAGCTCTCCTCCCCGTGTAGACCTTCTATCCGCGAACGCCTTCACGCCTGTGCGCTGGGCACATCGTGGTCATACTGCCTGGGAACCGCGACATCGAGTGTGTCTAGGTCTCTCTAGTTCCCCTCTCCTTCCCCTCATTACCACCATCCCGCAGGAAAGAGTCGAAGTCCCCCAAATCTGAGCGGAAAGCAGACACACTTGCCCAAGTGCAACCCAGGCGCCCCCCCCCGCCCCCAATTCGTTGCACTTCCCGAGTGCTCAGGGGGCAGCGGCAGCTCTCTGGGCTCCGGCTGTGTGTGGGAAGGCTGCAGCTTCAGGCGCGTGGCCCAAACGCGCCAGAGAAAGACACTGTCCCGGGAGAATCAGCTCCTGGAGGCTAAGGACGGGCGTTTGATGGTCCGTGCTGCTACCTGATTCCTCAACAAAACACGGAGTGTAGCAGCAGCAGATCCCCGTGGGCACCCAAGCTCCCGTGGCCGCAGGAGAAAGGCTCCGGGGTTCCATGTCAGGTTTGTGACCGTCTTAGCCCAGGCCAAGATCCTGTCTGCCTGCTTGTCCCCAAAGCACTAGCTAGAGCTCTGGTCTTGTTCCTCGTTTCAGCCCAGACCCCAACCTAGCGGGGTTTCTTTGATTTCCTGTGCCCCGAGACCCCTGCCTGCTGTCTGTCCTTCCTTCCTGGTCCTTTCTGGTCCTTCCTGGTCCTTCGTGGTCTTAAAGTATTTGAAAAGTCCAGGAGAAACATCTCGGGGGTTTTGTCTACAGTTCCACAACCCGACGCTGTGTGCTCAGCATCAGGCCAGCAAGAAGGTTCTCCAGCAGAATCTTGCTGCTAGCAGTGAGATCTGGGCCCCCCTAGGGCACAGGGTGGCTCGAGTGTCCACAGGGGAAGGCAGGAGGGGGGACGGGAGTATGGCCTCTGCTGGGCCGTGCAGGCATCCCACGGTTCTGAGTTCTGTGAGGATGTCAGCCAAGGTGGGCATCTGTGAGGTGGCCGGTGTGGTTCCCTATGGTTAAGCAAAAAAGTAATTTGAAGTCAAAAAAAGAAGAGGAAGGGAAGGTAGAGATTATGTTGCCTTTAAAAAAAAAAAACAGTGGAAAAGAGTCTGGTGAGGGGCGGGCCTGTCATCCTAGCATACGTGGCTCTGTCATAGAGAAATCGTGGTGCCCCCAAGCCCAGTGACACCAGTTTTCAGGGGCATGATGGATTCTGAGGCAGACAGAGCCACCCCTGGTGGCTCTCCATCTGTGTGTGCCGAGGGACCTGCTGTGTGCTCTGGGTCCCACAGTGTCCACCGAGAGGAGCAAAGACATCTCCGGCTTCCATGCTGTGAGCCAACACTCCACGTCCTGGGGCCGCAGGGCAGCTGGGATGCAGCCAACATCACCGGGACACTGTCTCATCGACACAGATGTGGCCTAGCAGTGTCTGAGTGGCCCCCGCTGAGACTGTGATGGCTGATTTCCCGGCTCGGAGCCCTGACGGGGATTCGGATAAAGGCCGTGGAGAACGCCAGGGCTCAGACATCTCCATTACACGGAGGAGGCCTGAGCTGACAAGCACCAGTGGCCCGGGACCCCTTCCCCACTTTGAGAAGTGGCATCCTTGGCAGGACTGGCAGGTGGCTGGTGTGTCCCACCGAAGCCTGGCTGGGGTTACTGAAGGGGAGTGTGCCAAGTGGTGACATCATAATCGCCTGCTCTCTGTCACTGTGTGCTGCGTCAGTGTGACTCAAGTGGGTCACATGACAGAAAAATGAAATTTCCACTTTCCAGCCCCTAGAGTGCCATATTCTCCTCTGCCATGTCCTCATCCACGGGGACACCAGAGGGCCAGGCAGAAAGGCCCCAGCATCCACTGCTTCACCACGACAGGTCCTGGGGGCTGTCAGGGTGGAACAAAGCGACAGGCACCTGCCACCTGCGAGCAGCCCTGGACAGCACAGCTTCCCCTGGGACCCACTCACTTGCTCACGGAGCGCAGAGCGACGTGACCACACCAGCATCTGCCAAACGTTCAAATCCCACAGTGGGTAGGGAGAGTTTTGACTCTAGCCAGACTCTCACCTGTGCTAAGCATTCCTCACATAAACTTATCCCCTCCTGCCACCTTCGTCCCAACTGGCCCCACCCTGGGGTCCCAGAGACCCAACCGAAGGTCTTTGCTACTGCCTCTCTCTCTCTCTCTCTCTCCCTCCCTCTCCCCCTCTTGCTTTATTTATATTTTTCCTTTTAGACAGAGCCTTGCTAAGTAGCTACAGTTAGGCCGGAACCTGGATCCTTCTCAGCCTCCCGGGGTGATGATGGGGTACAGGAGCGGTGATGGGGTACAGGGGTGATGATGGGGTACAGGGGTGGTGATGGGGTACAGGGGTGGTGATGGGGTACAGGGGTGGTGATGGGGTACAGGGGTGATGGGGTACGGGGTGGTGATGGGGTACAGGGGTGATGATGGGGTACAGGGGTGCACCGCCACGTCCGGCTTCCCTCCAATTTCCTCTGTTGGTCAGACTTTCCTCCACTTGAAATTCTGAGCAAGTGGAGTAGATATTACTGCCCGGAATATTTTCTCACATGCAAAACCACTCGATCTGGGGAGCGATCGTACGCATCTTACAGTTCCGAAACAGCGTGGCTCTTGTGTCTCTGTCTGAAGGAAGATACCGGCAGCTAAACTTTACTATCAGAAAGTGAGCGCTCTGAGCCATTTCAAATGCCATGACCTGTGACCTCGGTCCACACCAAGCTTGCGCTGAGACCTCACTTTCCGCCCTTTCTGGTTAGGTCTGGTTTAAAAAACTCAAGTGCTCCTTGTTGTGGACTTAGGCACTCGTCTGCCTCAAACTTGTGACCCTCCTGACTCAGCCTCCCAGAGCGCTAGGATTAGAAGTCTGCACGCTGGGGTGCGTTTTCAAACGCCCTTCCCCACTCTCCCTGCCCAATTCTCCCAATGTCCACCCTTCCCACTGGCCAATACTCCTCAATAGGTTTGCTGGGAAAAGACTGAAGACTCTTAAGTCAGAAATACTGTAAGATTGTACATCTCGGGGAAGTTCCAATTATGATGAAAATGGTTGAATTCGAGGCCTAAGATTGCTCAGAATGCTCAGAAAGAAACATGGGGCAGAGAGTTACGGGTTGAGACAGTAACGTGTTTTGTCGCTCCGGGGAGCTTGTCTGAGCGCCGACCAATGGCAGTTTCCCCGGCTTCCATCTCCTCCCTAACGGAGTCATTTCAGGGTGAGCAGGGGCCGGACGAAATAGTGGAAAACGGCCGCAAGTCTTTTGTCAGGCCTGATCATAAACACCCTCAGAGAGCACGTGTGACCGAGTCTTTTCAAGGACTTCTGTGGCACTGAAATGCAGGTCTGTCCTGATCGGGAACGGCTGCGTCCTCAGAGCGGGTGCTGGTGACTCGGCGCCCATGCTCTGCCGGACACGTGACTTCCTCCTTTCTTTCTTCCTTCCTTTCTTTTACTGCATTACGTGTGACGCTTCAAGGAGGCGGAGGAGGGAGGCCACCCGAGACAAGGCACCGGGCGCGCCGCTCGGAAATCTGCCTCCATACCCTGTGGCACGGGACAGGTGCGCAAGTCCAGTCTCATATACTTGAAGGTTACGGATTGTCTGTAGAGCCATGTGCTGTGAGGACACGGGGGTCTAGTGTAGGGGGTGGACGGCAGGCACGTAGATTGGATTACAGGCATGTGGTAGAAGACTGCCACACCTTCCACCCCGGAAGGGGTGGAACACCAAGGCTGGACCAGGTGCGGATCAGTGGGACAAGCCTGGAGGGACACATGAGCTGCTTCCTGACTTCCTTACGAGGCTATTCGAGTAGCCTTGACTCGGCTTCCTGTGTGTGATGTCGTGAGCAGCTGCCTCCCCCTCTGCCTCTGCCATGTACTTCCACTGTGGTCGGCCGCCCCTGAGTGGACTGTGGCCTTCTGAAACTGTGAGCTAAAATAAACTTTTCCTCTTCCAATTTGTGGACATCGGGTCTTGAGTCACAGCAATGAAAAAATAACTAAGGCACTCAGTGACCCAGCTCCAACCACATCCCACGTCCTAACAGTGCAGTCAACCATGAAGCCATCCACGGAAGCCACTCATGAGCCAGTCACCTTCCACACACACCGGAGACTGTGTGGGACACTTTAGACCTCATCACGTTGACTTAGGCTACAATGTGGGTGGAGAACAGATAGGCGTGAATCAGGCAGCCTGGCCTCAAGGAAGTGAGGGAGACCTCAGAGCCCCACGGCCTTACCCACGAAGCCTGGGGAGGAGTGCTGGGACACGGGCCCTGGCCAGGCAGTCTGCACCAGCCCCACAGGGCCATGCTCACTACTGCCTCCTTGCTGGTGGCATCTGACGGGCCCTTCACCCCACACTCCTCCCATTTGTAAAAGTAGCAGAATTAATTAAGAGAGCAGAGCTAACTTAAAGTCAGCTGCTCCTGTGCATGACGGACTGTTCAGGATGCCAAGCGTGGGGCTCACACACGGGTGTTGCCTTGGGGCTTCTCCTTTTGGGAATTTTTCTGGATCAATAGTTATGGTATGATTTGGATCTGCAATATCCCTCCACGGGCCTCCTATATTGGACATTGTGGATTGTTTGGATTTTAGGCGCTGCTAGGGGCTGGGGCCGGATCTGAAGGGCGGGTCACCGGAGCTTGACCCGGAAGGGGCAGATCACCCGGGCTTGGCTTGGACAGATGCACGGTAGCTCTGCCCACTCGCAACCTCTCTGCTTCCTGTTGTGATGCTGTGAGTATCTTCACTCCTCTGGGCCTCCGCCACGTGTGGAAATTCCACCATTGCCAGCAATAAGGACATAACTAAGGCAATTCGGAGCTGTGCCAGTCTGCGCTTGCCACACAGAGTAATTGCACTCACCTGAGAGTTGGTACCTCACACACCCCGCTTCAATCACTCCCCGGCCCCTGCCCCTCCTCTCTTCCGCGCCTCCTCATCCCCTTTGTGTCTCCAAAGACCTTACCTCTCGCTCTCACACTGTGACCGTCAGAGTATTTACGCTGTGGGATTCTCCGAGGACAGAAACCACGTTGTATTTAACCTTCTGCGTCTGAAGCATTTCACCAAATATGAGGGTCTCGAGATCCATTCACTTTCCTACAAATAACTCGAATAACTACTGCAGGCTTGAGACTGTTGCCAACTACGGTCCTAGAGTCCCAGCTCCCAGCACCCCCTGGTGCCCAGGCACTGAGTGAGCTCCCTCCTTGCTGCTACTGTCACCCTTAAGTCTGTGCTTTGCCCACAGGTTTTCCTGGCTCTCCTGGCACAGAGGCCCCTGACAAGAGTCAGCAGAGGACAGACTGGTGTCAGGAGCTCGTATGTGACATGAGCACCTAGGCCTCCACTGACCAAGTAAGGGCCAACCTTGAACTTCAGGTGCCACCTATTTTTAAATTCTGCTTTATTAACTGAGCATTGCAATTTGAACAATATCGAACATCAAGACGGCGACAATGGCTTAAAAGCATGTAAATCAAAAAATACAAATAATCAAGAAAAATTCAATGAATCCCTGTCATGAATACATGGAGGGGTGCATAATTCAAGAATGCCAAAATTGCATTGTGTATATACGCAATTTTAACTATCTTCTTGCCTAATTTTTTTCCATGAATTCCAAATTTTGTAACACATTAGAGGCATGGGGTTTGGGGAATCAGTGAGCGTCTGTGTCTCCCCTTTTTCACAGGTTCACCCCTTTTCTAGCTGGCCATTGCCTCTCGTTCTTCCCTGTCACTCACGCTGGGACCTTTTATGCCATTATTTTTGGGTGCCACCTATTTGAAGTGTCATCTGCACAGACCTTAGAGTGAAAAGAGGGTCAGTAGGGCCAAGTCCTCACAAGCACCCAGACTTTAAGTGTGAAAGCATGGCAGGCATGAGCCTCGGAGGTCACTGCAGGACAGACATTTAGGGTTAACCAAGAGAAAGCACGTGGACCCCCAAAATACAGCTGCGGCTTCTCCCAGGCAGACAGTGGGCCAACAGCAGGACACGTCCTCCAGACAGCGCACCGGTCGGGAATGTGGAACGTGCCTTCAAGCAGACAGATCCAAACAGAGCATCCATGGACACAGAGGGCAAGAAAATCCCATGGAACGCTCAACCATTCCAAAAATGAAGCTCATAAAATATTTTTGAGCAAATGACTCCACTTTTAACAGTTATTTACTGGTTTTTATAGCCCAGTGTTAACCAAGGCCATAAAAACATAATGACTTAGGCTGTGCAGAGTAGCGGAGCTTTTCAATTTCCACTCCCAGAATAGCAACACGTGGTTTTCATGTTTAGATGGGATGATTTCGAGGTCCCCAAAACGTGTTAGGATTTGCTGTAGAAATTACAGTTAGTTCAACACAAAAATAGGGCATGCTCTGCCTCTGCCCTATTCCTGCTCAGAGTACCACAGCCCAGTCCTTTGTCCCCAGCCACCCCCCAACCCCCCAGGTGCCAGCCTAGCTACTGAGGGTGACACTAGGCTAGGGCTCTTGAGGTCACATGACAAAGTCTTAACTGCTTCTCCCAGAGCCACCTGGCATCCAAATGGCCATCTGCATGACAGAGTTGACTTATTGCTACTGCTAAAAGGGACCTAAGCTAAGAATGTCCCCAAGCCCAGGCTGCAGCTGCTCTTGAGACATCGAAAAATGTCCCCAGAACACATCACACCTATGCCTCACCTGTGTGAGAAGCCGGAAGTGATGTCATTGCCCCAATGTGCAGAATGGAAGGCTACAGGTAAGGGCAAGGAGGGTCCCTGGAAATCCACGGGCTCGCTCAGCACCGAACACTTAACCCAACACACCTTAGCACCTAACACACAAGACACCGCCTGCTCCCTTCCTGTCCCTCCCAAACGTCCCTCAGAGCCATCAGTACAGTGGCCAAGGTCAGAGCAACCCTGAACCATTTACAGGAATGCTCCGTCCCACAGAGCAGCACATCCCTGAAAAGGCAAACAGAGACATTCAGGGCCAGCCCCAGGGCTCTGCACTCAGGACAGAGTGGGGACCACATTCCACCTGCTGAATCACTCCGGTAGCAGGACCAAAGCCCAAATAAATAAGGGGGCCCCGGCCCTCCCCAACGCTGATTCGGGGCTCCAGAGTTGGGTGGAAGAAATGTGTAGGTCTAGCCTGCCCAGCCTGTGGCTGGTGACTCACAGCTGCCACAGGCAGCTCCCACAGCAGGCGAGAGTCACACGGCCCTAGACAGGTGGCCCGGCTCCATCGCTCAGTGGATAAGACAGAGGCCGCAGTGCGTCAGAGGACAGACTGAGCCAGGGGCGGTGTGAGTGCCGAGCCGGGAGGGACTGAGCGGCTCCGTAGGTCACAGAAACTTTTAACGCCATGGTCTCGGGAGCCATCCACTTTTCTGCAAACACCATGATTTTCTACTTCTTTGTGGCTGAATAACACACCACTGTGTACACGTCCCCAGTGTCCTTATCCATTCCTCTGTGGGTGGAGATCCAGGCGGTTCCCGGAACCAAGCCACTGTGCTAGCACCGCTACAAACACAGGTCTGTGTGCGTGAGTCCAAAACAGCAGCTCTGACCCCTCTGGAAATGTCCCAGGAGAGTAGAGCTATGTCAGTCAAGTTCTGATTTCTCTCTCTTTTTTTTTCGCAGAATCTCCATACTAATTTCCATATGGTAAGTCATGGAAAAATTCAATATCTCGTGGTTTCCGTTATACGAGAAACTGAAATATGAGACGCTGAACAAAGGAGAGAGGACAGGAAAGAAGGAGGCAGAATGGAGGTGGGAGAGGCCGAGGGCCGGGGAGGCGGGGGAGGATGGCAAGGAACCCACACGTGACAGGTATGGGCTGGTTCCCCCAATTCACGAAGCCATCACGTGTGGCAGACACACACCCATGAAGGGGGGAGGACTGGGTCTTTCCCTGGAGTCTACTGCTGCTGTGGGCCAGAAATTCAGCTTCCACGTGAGAAGGAAGAGGCCTCGCTGCGCCCCAGAGCCGGTTCTGGGCTACCGCCCCGTCCTGCACGTGCCAACCAGTTCTGCGGCGATCGAAGGCACGTTCCTGCCCCAGCCTCCCGCGGTGCTAGGGCGGCAGGTGTGTGCCACCAGGCCAGGCTTGGGGACACCTTTGATTTGTAACTAAGCCCTGCTGCAGACCTGGCGGCTTCAGCTGTATGCAGCCGCCCAGGAAGCCAAGCAGCTCCGGACCAACATGCTCAAGCCCACCCCACACGGAGTGGGCACTGAGCTCTGCAACTGCGTGTGGAGGCGTGGACGTGGCTCAGGCTGCCCTCGCAGACGCCACAGGTGGGGCTCCAGCCCCAGGCATTCACCACCTAGTGCTCTGGAGCTGAAGCTGCAGACCAAGAGATGGCAGGCCGGGCCTCGCGACGCCTTGCTGCGCCGCCTACAGATGCTGCCCCTTCCCGCGGCCTGCAGCCCTTCCGTCCTCGTGGGCCTCTGTCCTCGCCTGTTTCTGATGAGGATGCCGGTCACCTTGGGTCAGCACCCACCCTAGGTGCTCCTGGAGACTCAGCCACCCCACAATAGGCCCCACCTCCAAGTACAGAACATTCTGAGGCCTGAGCCAGGAGGGGGCTTCTATCCCTGGGGTGGGATATTCTGGGGGACTGCAGGGTCGCTCAGCTCCCGACGGGGCCCCTCCCATCCTTCCCCCCATCAAGGGTGGGGTGCCGCATCTCTCCTCCAAAGTGTCACCTTGGAAAAGATCTTTGCCTTCTGACCTGCAACTTGTGGCCAGAGCCCAGAGAGGCTTTGAAAACAGAGACATTTCCTTTCCTGCGCCCGACCTCATCTGCGGCCTGGGTCTGGGTGAGAGCCTTGCTCCTGCTGCCCTTATCCCTGACTTCAGAAACACAGTGTAGCCACCTGTAGTGACACACGCCTTTACTGGAACACGCCCGTCCATGTCAGAAACAGACAGGTGCAAAGGTGAGCTCTGGCCGCCTACGCCAGCTCAGCCGAAGGCAAGGCCATGTCTTGTGTTAAACCACGGCTGGGTGTGTTCTGATCGCTTCTGCTTGGCACCCCGGGCAGAGCTCCTCAATAAGCCTTTCTCTTCTCTGGCTTTAAAACAGCCTCAACCCGGCCATGAGCCAGGGCTGGGCAGTGGCCGGTTAGAAACCAGATCTCTCAGCAAGAGGTGAGCGGTGGGCCAGTGAGTGACCTGTCATCTGTATTTATGGCCACACCCCGCCACTCACATGACCACGTGAGCTCCACCCCTCTCGGATCAGGAGCAGCATCAGATTCTCACGGGAACACGACTCCCACCGTGAACTCCGCGTGCGAGGGATCCAGGTTGGTGTGTCCTGTGTAGACCCGGTGCCTGCTGGTCTCAGGCGGAGCTGAGGGGCGGCGCTGGTGACACGCCACCTCATTCTTGGGACAACTGTCGTCCGTGAGCCCCGTCCCTGGTGCCAAAACCTCTGGGGCCCCTGCTGTAAGAGGCTCTGAACGATGTCTCCCCTCGCAGGGTTTCCCAAGTCTGGGTGTGGCCACTAGATGAACCCTGACACTGGCCAGGAGGCGGGAAGTGGGTCCCGGAAGAAGCGGGAAGTGGAAGTGTGGGGCTGGTGCCTGTGGACGTGGACAGAGGAGTTAGCAGGTTCAGGACAGAAGATAAAGTCACTGCCACGGAGATGTCTGATCCTGACTCTGTCCCAGCACCAGCCCTGGGCGCCGGCGCGGCCATAGAAATGACCCCAACCTTCAGAGCAGGTGGAGACTGTCCCCGCACCTGGGAGGAGTCGAACTCCAACTCAAGGAGGCAGGACCGAGCCCTGCTGCTCCTGGGGCAAAGGCACCTGGCTCCAATTAACTCACAGCCTCAACAACAATATGCCTCACACTCAAACTCCTTTTTTTAAACTGTAGCCTTTTATTTTACTTGTATTTTGTGTATGCCAGGACCATAACCACAAGCTGCAACAATTACCCGTTTATAGCTGCAGAGAACCCAACTTCATAGAAGACGGTTTGCTTAGCAGCTAATCCTGATCTTTTCATTAGGATGTTAAAAGAAAAAAGAAAGCCGAGGAATTCAGATCGCCAGAGGGAGGGCGCATCCCCCAAGAGCAGGGGTTATCGATGCGACGGTGACACTTTCGATTGGAAAATCAATCCCCCTTCGCTCCTGCTAACCTTCCGTGCCAGCCTCTTGCCTCGCTCAGGCCCTGAGAACATAGCTCCCAGGAAAGGCAGGAGACCGCCTGGGGCACGTCCAGAGGACAAAGGCGGCCCTGTTCACCTGCAGCAGGGTGGCAGAACCCAGGGGCAACTTTCAACTTCTTGGAACGGCCCCGTCTAAGAATGAAAGAGCCCAGTTGCTTCTCCTAGGGACCCAGGCAGCACTGCGACCCTCTCACCCAGAGGCAGCTGAGGAGCCGCAGGCTGAGGGGGTCGCTCCCTCCTGGGCCCCAGAGCATCAGTCCTGCAGCAGAACCGCACATGGTCTCCTGCAGGTTGTCCCTGTTCCTTTTGGGGTTTGCTGATGCGGGGAGTAAGCCCCGGGCCTGGGCACTCTGTGCTGCATTCCCGGGTCATTTTTTTAATTTTTTTTTTTTTTTTTTTTTTTTTTTTTTTTGAGGCAGAGTCTTGCTAAATCATCAGGCTGCTAAAGCCCGAAGCCAAGCTGGAAACTGTGGTCCTCCTGCCTCAGCCTCCCAGAGTGCTGGATTACAGACTTGAATCCCTGGGCCCGCGCCATAGGTATTTTAAAGGCCTTTTGTTCCTCTCCTAAAGAGGACTGAAAGGAGTCCCAAGGGGTGAGGCTGAGTTCCTGGTGCCAACCTCTGGGGACCCACATGGACACAGCGACTAGCCACGGTGCCCGCTGAGGCCCTAGGACGCAACCCTGCAGCTGCAGCTTGGCTCACAGTCAGCTCAGCCCGTGTGAGCGTGCACCCGGGGACTGCGTTTCTGGCAGCTTACAGCACCGGGCTCGGGCGCCTATCTGTGAGCGCGTGGACAGCATGTCACGTCGCTCCCAGGGTGTTCATCTGAGCTGAGCATAGGTCTCCTCGGCGCCTCTCTGCCGTGGATGGAGACTTAATGTCCCCACCTAGGACGGGGGCTGAGACCGGCCTGCCCCTGAGCCTCAGTGACCTCCCTTCATGACCAGGGCCATGTGGCAGCACGGCAGGAAGGCGGGGACTCAGGCAGCCCCTCCCCAGGTGGCCCTGGTGTCCTCCGCTCCAGAGCAGGGCCGCGTGGCATCGTTTCATGGGGCTGCCTTGTGATACGTGTTACCCACTCCTGGCTTTACTGCCCTGCTCGCACCTGGACCATTCAGAACAGGTGAGCGTCTGTATTGGTTCAGGCTATCACAAAATGCTACACACCAGGGACCTAGTCCAGCTGGCAGGCCTTCCCAAAGCTCTGGAGGCTGGGGGCAGGGGTAGGGGCACCCTCCATGTCTGGTTAGGGCTGGTTCCTGGCATGTGGACGCCATGTGCTGGCTAGAACAGCGTCCTAAGCTTCCTTTTGAGGAGAGCTCCCTGCGTGTCACCTAGTGCCCTCCCAGAGCTCCAGACCCTAATTCTAGGGTGCTGTAGTGTTTCCATGTAGGACTTTGTGGGAGACAAAAGCCTCAGTGAATTATAACTATTATTATGTACAAAGTGAGCTAGTGTTGGGGCTAGATCGAAGCAAGCACATGAGGTTTAGGTCCCCCCAAACCCACATGCATTTGCTCTGTGGTTATTGTTTCGGGGTTTTTGTATGTTTCGAGACAAGGCTTCATCCTGTAGTACAGGCTGGTCCTGAACTCACTATGGAGCCCAGGCTGGCCTCAAACTCACATCAGTCCTCCTGTCTCAGTCTCTCAAGCAGTGGGATTGCACAAGCACACTGCCTGACTAACTTTTATGTGGTGCTGAGTAAGCGCTTTAACCACTAAGAGTCCCCCAGCCCCAGCCTCTTATACTTGGGTGTCCTGGATTCTCTGTAGATTCCACATGCTGTTGGGAGGTAGAAGCTGGTAAGGAAGAACAGATCCCTGAGGGTGTGGCTGATCATGGAGGGCTTGGGGGATCCCTGGGGTGTGGTAGATCACTGAGGATGTAGCAGGCAACTAAAGGCTTGGGGGATCCCTGGGGTGTGGTGGATCACAGTGTGGTAGATCACTAATAATACGGGGTCCACTGCGGATGTGGGGGGTCACTGAGGGTATGCTGGGTGTAATGAGGGTGTAACAGATCATTGAGGGCATAGTGGATCACAGAGGGTAAGTGGATCCCTGAAGGCATGGTGGATCGCAGAGGGTGTGGCGGGTCACTGAGGATTTAGTCTGGAAGACATACGCCTGCTTCAGCTTCTCCTCAGGCTTGATTTCTTCCTCTTTTGATGCCAGGAGCACCTGTTCTCCTCCAGACTCTTCTACCATTGCCAAACCCCCATGAGTGCACTGAGACCTCCTGAATCTGTGAGCTAAAATAAACCCACCCTCCCTTAAACTGTGGGTGTTGAGTATGATGTCCCAACAATGAGAAGGGACTGAGGCAGCTGGTGTCTCGGCCTCTGCAGGCGACCTTATCTGAGGGTTGGCCGTTCTCCCACTCACAGCACAAACGTTGCAAGCTGTCCCTTAAGCCATGGTGAAATAAGAATTTGTGTTTTGTGGTCACGAGACGTCACTGGGCCTTGGAGTCACTGGAATAAGGTCATAGGACTTGCATGTTTGAAAGCCCTCGCTGGCTGCCTCAACTTACCAGCCATTAGCCAGGCCAGAGGGGAAGGGCAATGCTTTTCCACCAATCCAGGGAGGAGAAGGAAGGGGACTGGCTCAGGACAGCAGCCGAAGAAACAACTGGAAATGGGACCAGGGGAACAGCAGGTGACGGGGTCTTGGGATCCCAGCACTCATGGGAGCTAAGACAGGAGGATCACAGGTTCTAGCCCAGCCCCTGGTATCTTATTCACTTAGCAAAAGAAAGAAAGAAAGAAAGGAAGGAAGGAAGGAAGGAAGGAAGGAAGGAAAGCAAAAGCAGAAACTGGGGATGTTTCTCAATGTAAAGGCCCTGGCTAAGTCCCCAGCACCCCACACCCCTGAAAAAGATGAGGGAGAGATAACAGAAGTAGTGTTCAGAAGACCGGCTGTGGGCGGCAGGGAGCAGGGGAGAAGAATTAGGAAATTGGCCATGACCACGGGACCGGCCTGCGCCTGGAGGAAGGCGGCTTCTCCCACTCAGTCTGAAGGGTGGAAGGGGCGTGGCACCGCCCGAGGTGGAGGAGACCAAGAGGCCCCTGAGGGCACAGGCTGTCCTCTAGCCACGCTGTGGCAGGAGGCGGGATCCAGGACAGTTGGTGAGGCCCAGGCTTCAGGCTCTGTGTGAGGAGCCACCGACACTGCGTAAAGTCCCTGAAGGGAAAGAGGTCACCCAGGGAGGAGGTCACCCAGGGAGGAGAGGTGAGAAGTGGCTCATGAATCCCACGGAATCAGAGGGCAGAAGTGAGGCAGCCGCTGGGCACAAAGGACAGTCAGGTAGCAGGAGACCCGGATTCCAGCCTGAACACGGCCCTTCCTCAGGGTCTGCTACAGGGGAGCACAGGGACAGCAGACATGGATGTGCTAGGATGGGGTGTGCTGAGCCAGGAGGGGCTGAGCTGGGAGGGGGCACCCAGCCCCGAGAGGGGAGGGCACACAGGGCAGGAGGGAGGAGGCAGGTGCTGGTGCCCCAGAGACTGGCAGAAGATGCGTCCAGTGGTGAGGCAGACGTCTGAGCGAGGCCTGCCTCTGCTGGTCGGTTGTGGGAAGAGACAGGCCGCGTTTGCAGCTGGTTGAGCAGGGGAAAGCAACTGAACCCGAAAGGGCACTGAAGGAAGCGTGCACCCGAGAAACCGGACACCACGTCTGAAACTCGCAGGAGACAGGACCCAGCAGGAAGGTGGGGCCTGGGCCATCAGCTAACTGGCCATGGGGCCTGGGGCTCCAACACAGAGCTGTGCGGCTCTGGCTCAGACTGTGTCTGCAGGGAGGTCAGCAACTCCCGGTGGACTCAGAGTGACCAAAACACATGGTGAGTGCTGACATTTATAAACGTGTTTTGTTGAAATTCCCGTCAGTGGGCCAACATATGCAAAAACTGTGGTACATGTACACAGGGGAGTACTAGTCTTCTATGAACTTGAAGCTTTTGAAGGTAAGTGGGCTCAACTTGAGACCATCATGCTTCGTGAAGGGAGTCAAATTCAGAAGGAAAAACATCCCATGGTTTCTTTAACATAAGAAATCCAGTGTGACCATTGGAGACATTACGTCAATTTGAGGCAATCAGGAGCCACGCCTAGAGGAGGCAGGTAGGACCCAGCCTGGATTAGAGTGTGAGTGATTTGTGGGACAGCGAATGAGGGAAGAGCCCCCACCTGGATGTGGGAGGGCCAAATGGAACTCGAACTGTACAAAAGGAAGGAAGAAGGAAGATTGTTAGTTTTTCCCTCTGGAGAGAGACTGAACCGGGTGGGACTTGTCTTCCTGTGTGCGGTGGCATGAGTGGACTGTGACCTTCTGACACTGTGAGCTAGAATAAACCTTTCCTCCCCTAAGTTGGTGGATGTCTGGTGTTGAGTCACACCATGTAACTGGGACACCCAGAGTGCTGGCATCTTGTAGAATCAAGTGAGCGTGACTGGGAGGTTCGGGGGACAGGAGGGAAGATGCGAGAAGGAAGAAAGGGAGAAAGATGGTAACGAACTCATGGTGTGTGTGTGCACCAAACCCTCGAGCTCACTGTAACCATTGTATATCACATGGATATACATGTACTGATAAGCACTGGGGAAAGCGTGTCATAGCAGAAGGCATGGGGCCACGAGTCTCCTGCAAACTTCCCCTTGCTTTGGACACACTTGTCCCGTGGTTCCCGCTGCTTTCTGAGGCAGTTCTGGGAGTCCTCTTTCCGGAGGGTCTTTGTGAGGAGGCTCAGAAACGCAATGAGTGCTGCGGCCAAGGGCCACGGCAGGGAAAGGCAGGCTCATAAAAATGTGCTGGTGCATTTCACTCAGCAGTATTGACTCAAGGTGACCCCACGTCGTACAAAAGCTTCACATCCGTGTTTCCTTATGGCTGCGTGGTGTACCGGTACCACATCTTTAACCATTCCTCTATGTACGGGCAGGTGGGTTGCTTCCAGGATTTGGCTATTGTGAACTGTGCTGCTGTAAACATGGATACGCATGTGTCTTTTTGGTATGTTGATATTATTTCTTTCGGGAAGATGCCCAATAGAGCTATAGTCGGATCAAAAGGAATTTCTATTTTCAGCTTTCTCATGAATCTCCAGACTGCTTTTCATAATGGTCATACCAGCTTGCTCTCCCACAAGAAGTGGAGCAGAGGTCTGTTCTTCCACAGCCTCGCCCACACGTGTTGTTTTCTCAGGTCTTGACATAGGCCATCTTACCGGAGTGAGGTGGAACCTCAGCATCGTTTTTATTTGCATTTCTCCAATGGCCATTGGGCAAGAAGAAAGCTAAAATTGCATACGTAATACAATATTTAAATTACTGAATCATGCACCCCTAGATGTACTGAAGTCTGAGATTCCTTTAAAATTTTTGATCATTGTACAATTTTTGATTTGTATGCTTTAAAGTTATTGCTGCCTTCTCCATGTTCAATATTATTCAAATTATGAGTTTCAAGTAATAAAGCAGAATTTCAACAGAAAAAAAATAAACACCACATTGCAAAGGGAAAAAAAAAACACGAAGGTGCATCCTCCCCCATCTTAGTCACCGAATCTGGCACTGGGTGACCTCTGGCTCTTCCCCAACGTCAAAATGACCGTGGAAGGTCAATGTTTTGAACTGAATCGGGACGTGGAGGCAACCAGGATGGCATAACTGAAAACATTCAGGAAAGAAGACTTGCAGAACTGCTTCCAAAAGGGGCAAGGACAATGGGATGAGTGTGTTCAAAGTGAGGGGAGATATTTTAGGGGAGTCAGCATATGTGCCTTTTACTGTGCTAAATTATTCTTATCCAAACATCCACTCTATTCTCGGATCACACCTGTTACACAGAGAAGACTTAGATTCTTGCTAGAGTTGTGCAGATTCTGGGTCTGACCGGCCGTGTGGAGTCCCAGAGACGGAGAGACCTGCTTGCAGACACTGCAGACAAGCCTGCCTCTCTCTCTGCCTATCCCCACCCACCTGCCCAGGTGTGGGCCCGGGCTAGGCAGCTGGATCCAGGGAAAATGCTGCAGTGGGGCAATTCTTCTTGTGGCAAATTCTCCCCTGCTCCTAAGCAGAGGTCCGGAGGAAGCAGAAATGTGCAAACCCAGAGCTGCTGGGACTCCTTGCCACTCCCATGAGTCCTTGGGGGAAGCGCGGTCTCCTATCCGACACAGCAGAGGAACCAGAGACGGGGGTTCCTGGAAGTCTGGCAGCATCACCCAGGGCCTTACTACCACAGGCTCAGAGGACGCGAGTTGATGGGAGGAAAACTGTGAACTCCGGTGAATGAAGGAACATCAAAATGTACTATGTAAAATTTAACTCTCCTTAGAACTAACACTTAAGAAAAAAAAAAACTACTACCAAAATGGCAGGAGAAAAAAAAAAAAAAAAAACAAGTGCTGCCAATATCCACAATCAAAAATATGGGTGGAGTGGAAGAGAGTATAAAAACTAGGATTCTAAGACTGTCTTAGGATCAAAGCAAGAAGATTCCGAGAATTCTCAAGGAGTCATGTGCTACCTGGCAATCCCCACCAAGCCCCCTGGGACAGCACCCACGCAGGGTCAAAGGTCGTTGTTGCCCAAGGTGCAGAATGAGGGCACAGCAGGGAAACGCACCTGCCAGGCACCGCTGAGCCAGGCTGAGCTGTGCATCCAGACGCGTCCTCTGAAGACCCAGATGCCACTTGGCAGTTTGCAGCCTCTCACCGTGGACAGGAGTGGGAGCCAGGTGCTGTGAACCACAGTGGCCCAAAGCACAAGCCCCCCAGCACCCCGGTGGCACTTAGAAGGCCTGTCACCACGTGCCGCATATCATCAACCACACATCTGATCATGGGATTGTACAATTTTAGACACCATCCTCACACCCTTGCGTCGCATAGTATCGCTGTGGAAGAGCTGCCTGCCCAAGCCTGGACAGCGGAGCTCAGGCACCGTGGTAGGACTCGCACTGCAGGAGAAATCATCCGCACGTGAATCCGGGTATGTCCTTTCTACTTGCTACAGTAGACCGCTCAGAACACACTCATCACTGGGACCAGAAGTACAGGCTTGTCAAGCCAGCACTCTGGGAGGCTGAGGCAGGACTACGCGGTCAAGCCTGGCCAGGGTAACTGAGCAACGCAGTGAGATCCTATCAAAACAAAATCAAAAAATGGCCTGACGATGTCCCACACTGTGAAAGTCCTGAGCTCTATTCCCCACATCACCAAAAAAGTACTCCTAAAACTGTAATATGTATTCCATGTTCTGCTGCTAGAACACACGCCTTAGACACGTCTCAAAAGACATCGGAGCTAAACGGTTGGATTTATGTGGTGGTGGCCTCAATTGAGCGTCAAATGCAAAAACTACAACACGAGAGATCAGAGCCAGACCATGGGCAGCACTTCGCTTGGGTGGGTGTGACTGTCACAGGGTGGAGGGAGGCACTTCCTCGGGGAAGGGAGTTGGCCCACTGGGGGTCGAAATATGCTTTGTCTGCCCACCTGCCTCCAAGTGGCCTCAGAGTTGCTGGCTCGTGCCCCTAAGGATCCTGCCTGGGCTCTCCAGAAGGCTCTCCATGGACCTCCAGGTCCAGGCATGACAAATACATGCAGCAGGGCCCAGGGGCTTCCTCTAGACCTCACTCCACTCTGTGTTCCTAGACTCACACTCCTCCATACATATAAATAGCCCGCCCCCCAGGGTGCCCTAGGGGGCTCGTAGCACCAGGGCGCCTCCTTGAGCTCCCTGCCCCCTACCCCTGACACCCATTAATTGAACAGCAAACTCAAGTTTATTGCAAAATGACTGCAGGTTTATTAAGTAACTGGATTTACAGGCTATAACATAATCAATATAACATTGATATAGCACATCATTAAATAAGATTCCTACCAGGTCCCGCCTGTTTCTTGACATATAGAGATATTAATTGTTTTCACCTATGGCAGGAATGAGAGAAGCGGGCGGCCAAACCTGGAAGCACACAGCTCTTGGTTGTTCTTACTTCTCGGGCATTTCATCTGAATCGCAGCATCCCGGCAGCCTGCAGGCACGCGCCGCCCGTAGCTTGCCCGGCTCCTGTCATCCAGGTGCTGGGGTGGTAGTCCCCCGCCAACCGATGGCCTCAACATGCACGCAGAGTCTGTTAGGGGTTAGATCCGGAGTGTTCCCCAAAAGCCTCCTGCTATGGTGTGGACCTGGAGTGTCCCCCAAAAGCCTCTGTATTTGGAAGTAGTGGGGCACTCGCAAATGTATTTGAAAGGCGTGGAGGAGGGAACCAGGTGCAGTCGGCAGGTGGGGCCAGGCTGGAAAGGGCAGGTGCTGGGAGTCTGACCTGGAGGGAGGTGTCAATTTGTTGAGATTAGGAAATATCCAGGCCAGAGTTTTCAACTGTGTGCAATTGATTTGTAGGCCAGGAATGACATCTGTGGGCCTGGGGGTGGGGAACCCGATAAAGAAAGAAGAAGCCTTGTTACAGCTTTTCCTGGGAAAGCGCCACACGGCCTTAGTCTGCAGTCGTCACTCATCTCTCCCGCCCTTGGCGTTCTGTTTGCCTGGCATGAGGAACTTTTTCCCATTAGTCATCTGCCATGTGCTTCTGCCATTGGCAGACGCTCACGAATGGACTATGTGAAACCTTTCTAAAACCATGAGCTAAAATAAGTCTTCCTTTCCTTGAGACGTGGATGCCAAGTATTCTGTCCCAGCAAGGAATAAGTACCCAAGACACCTCTTGTTTGAAGGGGATTCACTCACGGGGTCAATCCACTGACTTCCTGTGCTCTGAAGGGGCGGGGCCTGGTCAGCAGGGGCGGGTGGCTGGGTCTTCACGCGGAAGGGGATACGCTAGCTCCGCCCTTCCTCTGGCACTCTGCTTCCTGTCTGCCATGCTGTCAACAGCTTTTCTCCAGCCAGGCCTTTAGCACCCATGAATGGACTGAGACCTGAAACTGTGAGCGAAAATAAACCTTCCTCCCCTAAATTGTGGATGTCAGGTGTCAGTCCCTGCAATTAGAAAGAAATTAAGACAGAAACAGAGGCAAAGAGTTCCCTGAGCCTTGCTCACTTGCCCACGGACAGGAGAAGGCCATCCTCCACAGGCTGTGGACGGTGCCTCCCCCGGGGGGAATGAGCTCGGTCTTGGAGCGACATCAGTTGCCGCTTCTCCGGGACCAGGGACAGGGGTTTAAGATTCAGGGAAACCCTCTCAGAACACCCTGCAGCAGAGCCAGGGGCAAAACCTATAGCAGACACACACGGCGGGAATGGGACACACTGTACGGAGCAAGCAGAAGAGATGAGGCGGACAGAAAACCATGGCGACTGTTTAAAAAGTAAAAGGCACATTGCCACAAATGCCCCTAGAACATGGCTCTGTGCTCTGCGCACCCCGCTCCCTCCACCTTCTGAAGCAGTCTGGAAGCCCTCTCCTGTGAGTCCTCGGCTGCTCCGTCCCGGATGCTCCAACGTCCTGACATCTGCTAGCCAGGTTGAGGGTGGGAACAGTCAGGCTTTGCACGGTGCGCCGAGCAGGACCCGAAGCAGGTGAGGACCGGAGGCCACGTTGTCAGGAGCGTGCCCTGCCGGCGAGGGCGCTTGGCGGCAGCGTCCACCGTATTTCTGATTCCACCTGGTGAACACGCTCGCGAAAGAGGACTGCCAGGCTGCCTCGGGAAGCGCCAGGCGTGAGGGGCGAGTGTGTTGGGAACAGGGAGAACTGAAGGCGCTGGAGGCAACGTGTCTTTACTGTAATTTTTCAAACATGCAGAAAACATTTTGCTCACACGGCATAAACATGGGGACATGTCATGGACACACAGTGGCCAATGTGCTGACTCCACACAGCACAGCTTTTACACCCTGGACCAGGTTTGATTCTGGTGCCGTCTGCAATTCAGCAACTTGGAAGCCAGCTTCCGGCCATCTGTGACTTCAAGAGAAGGACTGTGGGCACCTCTAGGGCAGGCAGGTGCACGGCTCACCTGGGAGCCACTCGGCACCGTGCAACCCTTCGGCTGTGGCACCTCAACCGCCCAGAGAACCGCAGCGGTCCCTCGCCCTCTCCCCCGCTGGTGAGGACATCCTCTGCCCACCTGTCCCCACAGCCCTGTGACTGACAGGACACCTGTAGAGATGACTTCTTGGTGCCTGAGAAGCTGCAGGAGGTGCAGGGGTGCGGAGAGAGAAGAGACGCACCCAGGAAGGAGTGGACCCTGCTGCGAAGTGGCCACTGGGCAGGGAGGGCCCCGGGGCCCCACCCGTAAGGGAAGCGCAGCAAAGGCCTCTGTCCACGGGGAAAGTGCAGCAGGTGCTACCAGGCATCTCCGTCCCTGACAAACGCACAGCGGCTTGGACCAGCACCCACGTGTGAGACTTGAGCACCTATGACCACGGCCAGCCGGCCGGGGAGGCCTCCACACGGGGCTCCACCTGCTGCAGTCCCCATGTCCTCCCTGCAGCCGCCAGTGCCCATGTGCACATACAGGGGCCGAACTTTGGCCGTCTTGCCTTCAAGGCCACCATCACACCAGCCCACACTGCCCTCACCTTCCCGAAGTGACGCTCATCTACAGAAATCCCCTGCTCGCACCAGCCAGCGGGTCCATCCCACACCTGAGAGCGGCAGGGTCAGCCTGCGGGCAGGGTATAAAAACACCTGGCCATCGGCACCCTGGACTGCAGGCAGAGGGCAGAGGATGGCCTACCCTGAGGTCTGCCCGAGTCTCCTTCCCAGGGCAGCACATCCCCAGCTCGGAAAAGGCACGTTTACAGGTTTGCTAAGGAATTAAAAACTTGCCAGTGGCACAGGCCTGTACTCCCAGCACCTGGAGGCGGGCACTGGAGCACCGCAAGCTTGAGCCCAGCCTGGCGACAGTAACTTAGTGAGGCCCTGTCTCAAAATCAAAATTGAAAGGGAAACAAAACAGCAAAGACTGTACCGAGAACGCAGTTCGGCGCAGTCTCTCAGTTCGAGTACCAGTCAGAAGGTCAAAAAGAGAGGAAATGAAATAAGAGCAAATCATGAGGCTCCGTTTGTTTCTGAGAACCCAGGGCCGCAGCCCCACGACCCAGCCCTTTCAAAGCGGACTGAACTTCCTGGCCGCTGTGCTTCTAGGGCGGGAGCAGGGAGGGCGGTCGGCAGCGCGGACTTCCTCTCCCAGCCTCACTTTCTGCCTGGCCTTCCTGCAAAGGCCCGGTGCCCAGCGGAAGCCGCTCTCCGCCTTGCTGATCTAAGCCTGTGACTTATGTTTAAGTCGTGCTGCTGTCATCCTTGCCTGAGGCGGCGCCCTACGCTGAGTGGTCATTAGCCAGGCGCCCCAAATACGGCTGCCCACAAACAGAGACCCTCCCCCCACCCCCTGTGGCCAGGTCTCAGACAACTGCCCCCCACTGTTGGAATCCGCAGGGAATGAGCAGAAAAAAACTGCACTGTGCAAGTGTGCTACACACACACACACACACACACGCATGCACACACACGCATGCACACACACGCACACGCGCGCGCACGGTGACCTCGGGTGGAGGGAGACCCCGGCCTGGACCTTCCGGATTGGGACGCCCCAGGCTCTGCTGCAGCCGGGCTCGCAGGAGTCCACCCCGCAGCGCCCTTCCCACCGAGCCCGCAGCAAGACAGCCTTTTATTTACCCGTTTATTTATTATTTTTGGTATTGGAAGTGGAGGCCAGGCTTTTGGACTGAGCGGTATCCCCAGTGTTTTTTTTTTTTCTTTCTTTCTTTCAGTTTTGGTTTTGAAACAGGATCTTGCTAAGCCCCTAAACTGCCCAGGTAGGGCTCAAACTTGCAGTCCTTCTGCCTCGGCCTCCCCGAGGGGTGGGATTGCATGCCTGTGCCACGGAGTCCAGCCAGACAGCCACGTCCGGCCCTGTCTTAAGCTGGACGCTGGTAAGCAGTCCCACCCACCACGGGCACAGGAGGATGGCCGTGAGGCTCTGTGGTTCCCAGGCAGTCCTGCACAGCCCCTGTGGCGCCGTGGCCGCCGTGGCCGCTGTGGCCATGGGGCCGGCCGGAGCTGCAGCCCTGCAGGACGTCCTCCCGGGGTCTCCCCCCTCGAACAGTAGGAGTAAGTCGTTCTGTGAAAGACGAATTTGCCGCGAGTGCCTCCCTGCCCAGTTCAAGGGCTACTTGGCCTTGAAGAGCTACACGGAGACGCAGGGATGCCAGCTTCAGCTGGACAGGTTTGGGGCAGCTGGAATCCAGGCCGCCTCTCCCCATGGGGGCCGTCAGCTTTGCGAGAGCCTGGGAGGGAGCGATGCGCTTGCGTGCTGGCCCAGGGCCCTCCCACAGAGCTACTGGCACAGGCCTTTTTTCTTTTTCTGATGCTGAGAAAGAATCTCAGTGAGTCCTTAAGCTGCCCAGGTTGGGCTCGAACTTGAGACCCTCCTGCTTCCTCCTCCAGGAGTGCTGGCATTCCAAGCCGCTGCACCACGTCTGGCTGAGCCGCAGTTCAGCAGCTTCTGCAGGACAGAGGCAGGAGGGGGACCGGGGTGGGGGTGGGGTACAGACAGGTCATCTAGGAGAGAGAGCTGAGAGGCCAGGGACTTCAGCGAGGACAGGTCGCCCGGGAGAGAGACGCCGGTCCAAGCTTCTCCCTCTCCCCCTCCTTCTCGCTCACCATCCTGGACACCTCTCTCGAGGCCACCGCCAGGCCCATCCACCAGTCCACCTGCCCCGCAAGCGCTCCTCCTGCCGGCAGGAGGCCTGTGAGCGCGGTGATGGGATACTCACGGCCCCGGACACCCAACCCCAGGCCCCCGAGCCCTAGGGTCCGTGTGTGACCGCTGTCAGTCCCGGCACCGGCACCCCGCAGCTCCTAGGGTGCAGAAGCCCGAGCTGTGCTCTCAGTGGGGGATGTGGCTCCCCTTCCCACCAAGCCCCCCCGGCTCCACGTCATTACTGAGCCATTTGCGTCCCGGCACTCTCCTTTCATAAATAAAGCTCTGTCTGCTGAGGTAGCAGAGGCTACATTTGCAAACCCCATCCCAGCACCACGCAGAGCCCGCAGACCAGACTGCTGGCCACGGCAGCCCCCAGAAAGGTCGGGGAGGGCAGGGCCACGCCTCCTCCAGGACCCACAGAAACAAGGGAGCTGCGGACACTGGGCGCGCTGCGGGCCCAGCTAGCTGCAGGGAACCGCAGGAGGCAGGCCCGGCGCCCAGATGGCAAACGCTGACTCCCCAGAGGCTGCGCGTCCTTGAACGCTCTCGGCTAGAGGGAACCAGGCGGTCTAGAACTGCAAAATGAGGCCCAGAGCAGTCTGTATGGGTGTGCATCCCACCTGGGAAGCCACTTAGCCAGCAGGCGACCCTGGTGCCCACGCCGAGGGACCCTGGATGACACAGGCAGCGCGTGCTGTTCACCCCGCCTGCTGACAGGGTCCCCGAGTCCTCTGCTGAGGTGGCCAGGGGACGCAGACCTTCCTCTGAACAGCTGACCGGATGGTACCACCAGGCCGAGGGGACCAGGACCCATCACGGGTCGGGGGGCATCAGGCCCAGGGGCCTTCCTCTTAACCCACGGAGATGTGTTCGTCGCAAGTGCCTCTCTCGGCTAGCAAGCAGCTGAGATTCCAGCCCCGCTAATAGCAGCAGGAGATTCTCCTTTCAGGGACAGCAAGTCTGTGCTGCAACTATCCAGCAATAAATCTCAGAAGGGGGCAAGCGGGGAGGGGAGGGATTGGTCCCACCCACAACTTGAACGTGCCTGGTATCATCTCCTTCAAACCCCTATTTTCAATGTCACCGCCCCCGGTCTATACGGATGCTGCTATATTTGTTATCCTGGATCTTGTTCTACTTTATTTATTTATTTATTTACAACTCGCCACAGGCCAGCAAAGCCTAAGATATGCCACTGCGGTCTACAGGCCCCATCTGCGGTGGATCCGGACAGAAGCAATTAATTTCCTGGTGGTATTTTTACACTGGGGGCCCGATGCAGGTCCCCGTTATATAAACAAAACCCCAGACAGCTCCCGCTGCCTGATCAAAAGTAAATCCGATGGCGAGGGCCGCGGTGGCCCCGACTGCTACAGGCTACGGCTTGTAATGAGGCATTCCAGCACTAATTACGAGCCTTATTAAAGAGAAGCACCGAACTTGTACTAAAGCGAAGGCTGTAATCGTGTTAAGGAAGGTGGGCCTGCTGAACGCGCAGCCCCAAGTCACCTTGGCCAGGCATCGATGGTGCGGACGGAACCAAAGACCGGGCCATTGTCCTCGGCAGATCTGTTAGGAAAAGCCAGGCGGAGGAGGCAGGTGAGGCCGGCAGCCTGCTGGCTAAGCGTGCTCTGCTCCCCCTGCTCGTAGACATCTGCGAGGAAGATGTCCACAGGAAGGGCCAGCACACCCTCGGAAACAAACAGCACAGTATTTTATTATGAAACTTATTCCGAAGCTTCTGTATGGTTGCAAAAGCAATATTTCAAGACACTCTTTCGGGAAGGTAGGGCGGAAAAAGATTAATAAAGATGTTAGGAAACTGAACTGCTGTGAGATTTGTTTAATTATTCCCCACAGGACTGCCCCAGCGATCTGCTGACATTTAGCCCCGACCTTGCAAATCCTCAGTAAATATTAATATATCAACTCAAACAGGGGCCGTTGTGTTATTGGTTCACGGAGCTCAGAGAGATTCACCGCAGCCGTGAGGGAGACGGCTGCTCTGATTCCACCTTCTGCCGCACGCAAAGCACGGCAGAATGGAGACAGCGCTGCCGCAGCCCTGGGGTGACACTTCAGATGCCCCCACCAGCCTGTGCAGGACCGCCGGAGTGACCCCAAAACCACAGCAGCCGGCCCGAGAGGAGAAGGCTAGGAAGGAGACACCCGCACAGCCACAGCCAGCACTACAGAATAGAAGCCAACCCCCCAGGGAGAGAAATTTCACTCCCTTAGCTGGGAGAGCTGAGATTCCAGCAACCGAGAAGGCCCCCAACCGTGGGCGTCTCCCACCCACGACCACAGCCGGGCGGGCGCACCCCAGAGGGAAAGCGCCTTGCTGACCCAGAGCCCCTCAAAGGAGCGACCTCAGGAAAGGCTGCCTGGGACGTCCTGGCATGCACAAGCAATTCCCGAAGCTGGATTTCAGCATTTTGAATCTCACATAGGGGCTACTGGATGTAATAATCATGAGGAAAGAATGAATATCAAATTGGTGCGTCCCCTTCTCTGCATGTGTGCACTGCCAAAATTTGGAGAATTTTTCTTTTCCTGATACCTCAATTGTAGATACCTGCTGTTGGCTGCTTACCCTGTTAGTAAACATCTGAGATCCCTGCTGGCCCGCCCCCCAACCCCCGGGGACCGGGGACCGAACCGCTCTTCCCAGGTGCCCATGGGAGCCAGGCCTTCCTTGCCCTAGCTGCCTATGTCTTGCACTATGGAGTTAATGCGTGATTAATTTTATTCATAAAAATGTTAATCACTTCATTGTGAGATCTTCTTAACATTCTGGGCAGCGCACGCACCTTTTTAATTTCTCCTGCCCACCACCCTGCACGTGTATTTCATATTTTCCACCGTGGCCACGGCCACCCACCCGAGCTGGCGATCACGAGCCAAGCTGTAACACTGCAGAACAAGCACAGGAGACCAAGACCGAGAGTGACCAGCGGGGTGGAGAGGGAGCCTGCTCCTTGTCACCTTCTGTGGCTTCAGAAGAGCCCTCCCCCAGGCTTTAAATACCGTGAGCAAGGAGCAGCACAGAAAGCCAGTGGGTTTCTCCTCCCAAGTCCAGGGGGCCCAGCACAATAGGAATTTCAGGGGCAAGCCATTAAAAATAAAATCCTCTGAAGCCGGCTCTGTGGGACAGGCCTGTCATCCCAGGGCTCGCTCTGAGAGGCTGAGGCAGCAGGATTGAGAGTTTGAGCCCAGCCTGGGTAACCGAGGAACTGAGTGAGACCCTGTCTAAAAATCAGAACTAACAAGGGGCTGAGGATGTGTGAAGGAAGGCTTGGGCTGGATCTCCAGGACCCCCAAAGCAAACAGAAAGCTTTGAGTTCTGAAGGTTTGAACTGCATTCTGCTAGGGAGCACTCAGGGGCCCTGGCAGGTCTGTGTCCCCTGGGTTTCCATGGGGAAGGTGAGGAGGGGTGAGACCCATTTACCCCCACACCACCCCGGCGCCCTGCCGTGGTAGCCTGGCCATTGTGTCCCCATGACAAGCCAGGGTACTGAGGACCTGGATAAACGAACTGGAGGATCACAGCCATGTTGGCATCTTCAGAAGCCCAGCCACACTGCGGCTCCCCCAGGTTCACAAGGTCCCTCCCTCCCTGCCTTGGGAAGGTGGCCTTTCCTTCCCAGCCCGGCGGCGCCTGGTTGTAGGGCTGGGGAATTCGGGCACAGGAAATGACCCGTGCCTGCCCAGGCTGAGCCACAGGACTGGGAAGCCCCCCAGCGACCAGCGACCCCCTCCCTCCCCACTCTGGGGCCCAGCGCTCCTCCTCCCCTCTTCCCTATTCAGGACAGCATCGGGACTTTGAGTCCTGTGAGCAGCTTCTGCCAACGTGGGGCCTCAGGCACCTGCCTTTCCTGAGCTTCCTCATTCCCTGAAGACAAATGTTCAAAAGTATATTTATATTTGGCATGAAGACAACTGCATGGCTATCCCTGGGGCTCAGGCCTGTCACCCCGCACTGTGGGCAGGGGGCTGCAAGCTTGTGCCCAGCCAGGATGGCGAAGTAGCATAGCAAGATGCTGACTCCAGGTCAAAAACAAAAATGGGCAGGGGACACAGCTCAGGGCGAAGGCCCCGCTCCAGCCCTCATGGCGGAAGGGGAAGAGGAGGAAGGAGTCTAAGTCATTGTCTTCCCTCTCAAACTTGAAGTTCTCCCCTCCCTCCCCTGTTAGAAGACTGCCTTGGGGCCCCTGAAAGGAAGGGAACCCCCAGCTGACTCAGTGCCATGGCACTGACCTCCTGGGGTCCCCACCCTCCTGGCTTCTGTCCCCTCTGCTGGGTGACCTTTGCAGTCTTTCAGCCCCAGCCATAATTAGACCCGACTCAGCGGGGCACTGGCGATCTGCGAGGCCCCCCCCAGCTGAGCCTGGGGATCTGCTCTGAGGCTTTACTTAAAGGCCTGATGAAGGCCTTTGGTGGCCGCCTAAGCCCCCAGAAATGCCAGGGGTAGGGGGAGCTGGCACCCATTCCCTAAACCCACCGGCATGCAGTCCAGGACCCCTCGAGGTGGGAGTGTGCAGCCGCGGAGGCCCCTCCCCCACGCCGCGCCCCTCTCTCCCCCTCCCCCTTCCACCGTCTGCAAGGACAGAGAAACTTCACAGGGCGCTATTCATCTGGAGGGCGCCGCCCCTCGCAGCCAGGCGCGGCCTGCATCCATCAGCGTCAGGCCGCCGAGCCTGAGATATGAATATGAATTCTCCATATTGCAGGAGAGATAAATGTTCTGGGAGGGTAATTGATCGCAGCGTGCAGCGCTGGACGGGCGGGAGCCGCGAACTCCATGGCTCCAGCAGGACAGCCAGCGCGGGCACCGAGCCCCAGGTCCCCACAACTGGCCAGGGGCGACTACAGGGCCGGTGGCCCTCTGGTCACCGCTGCAGGGCTGGGCGGGACCTGCTTCCTGTCCTTCCTCATAGCCACACCTGACTCCCATGAAGGGATGTGCTGGGGTATCCTTCCTGGGGAGCCCTAACTCTGCGTACAGTCCCCAACTTTCCCCGGCTTAGGTCCTGTCCTTCCCCACCCCAGGAGATCTGTCCCCAGGTGGGGGTGGGGCTGGCGAGCTTGGCGGGGACCAGAACTTTGGGAAGAAGTCGGCAAAGCCTTCACGTTAGAGGCGAGGGAGGCGCTGCCTCTTCTGCGTCCACGCTTTGGAGCTTGGGGAACCGAACTGCCGGGCACAAGTGGGGTGACTCTTCCCCACACACACCTCCCTGGACAGAGGCTGAGGAAGAGGGTAACAAATGCTTTCCAAAGGACAAGCGGCTCTCAGGGAGGGCTGATGAGAATTTCATTTCTAGATCACCCGGAGACCAGCCATGGGATGGCTCTTCCTGGGAAGTGACCTTACTGGGGGCCTCACAGGCCTGTGAACCCCTTGGCCTCTGGGTCCCGGGCCTGAGCTCCCTCCTGAGGTGGGGACATGGGCACAGGATGGACAGGGTACCTATGCCGTGGGACTCAGGGTCCCACGTGTAATGGGGAGGGGGAGAGGGGGATGCAGGCGCCTTTGCCTGCATCTACCATCCTACTTGATTCAGGGAAGCAAAAACGCTGGGCCTGGCGGATGGCATGGGATCCTCGGGAATCCACCCGCTGCCTCCAGCACCCCCAGAGGCCCCGCCCCCCTGGGCAAATCTTGGGGCCGGGACACTGGGCCTGTCAGAGGTGCTGGAAGGGGCTGGCTGGCCCAGCTCTGCTGGGCAGAAACCTGGCCAAGGGCACAGGGGCCACTTGGACTCTGCCCATCCGAGCTGCCAATCCAGGGCCTCTGGGATGGAGACACCAGCTCCCTGCGGGGCTGGGAACAGAGGACAGATGAGGAAAACTTCTCCCAGGTGGCAAGTCCCCTCACAAGGAGCACAGTCAGCGTCCAGCGGGAGCCCAGCGACCCCCGAATCTCAGCAGACCAGACAGCCCCCCAACACACACGCACACGCGCCGGCAACCCCTGCAGCACCGAGCAGCCCCGTCACAGACCCAGATAAGGCGCTACAGACTCTCCACGTCAAGCACCCACAGATTCCAGCCACACCCCGAAAGCGACGACAGCGAGGGTCATGTCCCCATTCCCCCTTCGGTCCATAGAGGGCGCCGCGAGCACGTTCATTGGGGTGACGAGCCGCTCCTGGCGGTCGCCGCCAGGGCCGGGCGGCGGTCCCCCAGTGCCGGGCCCGTGCTCGGCTCCTTCCCGCCGCGCCAACGCTCCCCCAGCCCGGTCCTTGGCGCGGCACCCCGCCCGCCGCTCGTCCTCCAGGCCCTCTGAAGGGACTCAGCAGCCGGGCTGCGGAGAGGCAGGCGGGTCATGCCAGTCTGCGTGACTTAGAAACTTAGCGAGACCCTGTCTCAGAACCCAAAACGCAACGGGTTGGGGAGGCAGCTCCGAGTGATCCCCGGGCTCGATCCCAGCACCGCGCAAAGAATACCACGAAAACAAACCAAGGCCCGAGAGTGAGGGGCAGGGCGGGAGAACCGGGGTGCCAGGGGCTGGGGCGCACCCGGGGCGGCGGGAGCTCGCGAGGCACCCCCACCACCGGCCCCGCGTCCGCCGCCACGTGCAGCTCGGAGCGACCGGGCTCGCACGTGCTCGGCGTGGGGCGCGCGTCCCCAGTCACGGACGCGGGCTTCTTCCCGCTGCTGGCGGCTGTGGGAACGCCCACTTTCTCGGTTTCCCGGTATTCCGCGGGGGCCGGGTCCGAGCTCGGCGCGCCCCAGCAGGGCGGCCCATCCGAGCGCGGCGGCCTCTCGCCCGCGTGGCCGCCGGCATCCGGGACTGTCTGTCCCTCGCCCTTTCCTGGGCGCGTCGCGGGCCGAAGACCCGGCCCGCCGCACGGGAGCGTGAAGGCGCGCGCCCGCTGGCCCACGCTGCCCGGGGTCTCCGGCTGCAGCCCACACAGAGCTCCTTCCCGCCCGCCCGGGAGTCCGCACGGACTCCTCGGCTGCCCCTAACCGCGCAAATACAGCATCGTGGTCTAGATTCGGTCTGCACACGCCAGGACCCCCAAGTGGACAGCGAACGATACAGGAAGAAATCGCCTGGCGACAGGGCGGGGGGAGCCCCCTGCCAGCCGGGTCTCCCCGCTTCCGTCCGCTTACAGCCGCTCTCTCAGCGCTCGGGAGGAAACCGGGCGCCCGGAGAACAGCCGGCTCCGCAGATGCCGCCTCCACCAGCCGGTCTGACCGCCGGCCGCGTCCTGCCACCAAAGCCGTCCCTGCGCCCGGGGCTTCCAGGCCTCAAGTCCCCGCCCCGGCCCCACGCGCGGCCGCCCCGGCTCAGCGCGGCCACACAGCAGCTGCAGCACCGGGCCATCCTTTCATTTAGTTTATTAGACAAAAATATATGATTTAGGCAAGTCCGCAGACGCGCTATTTACAATCTGTGATCACCCTATATACAGAAAGGAAAACAGAACGGGACACGAGCACGCGGGGCGGGCATTTACCGGATCCACCCGAGCCGGCGTGGCGGGCCACGGAGGCCGGGCGGCCGCAGGAGCCCCTCCGTGGGCAGCGACGAGCGGGGTCCTCCGCGGCGTGGTCAGATCTGCCCTTCGCACGGTCCGAAGTATCTGCGCGAGTTCCTCCCTCCCCGCAGCCGGGCGCCGCCCCGCCCCGCCGAGGAGACGCGGGCCCAGTCAGGCCGAGGGGAGCGCGGCCAGGATCCGCGGCGTGCCCTCCTGCGGGGCCAGCGAGCTGCGGGGACAGCGGGACGGGCACGGCCGCGTCAGGCCGGCCCGCCCGGGGCGCGGGGGCGCGCGGGGCCGCGCCCGCCGGTCCCGGCTCGGGAGAAGCCCGGCCGGCCGTGCCCGCGGCGGGGCTGCAGGCCGCCGCCACGGAGCCGGGCTGCGGGGCCCCAGCCGCCCCTGCGCCGGCACCCGCCGCCCGCCCCCGCCGCCCAGGGCAGACGCAAACGCACTCACTTGTGGCGGGCCGGCTGGAAGGGCGACTGCAGCTGCGGGGCCGGCGACTCGGACCCGGGGCCGAGGTCTCGCTCTGCGGAGGGAAGGAAGGCGCGGGGTCAGGGCGGGTCCGGCGGGAACCCCCGCCCCGCCCCGCCGAACGCTCCCGCCACCCTCCCGCGGCGGGATCGCGGGCGACCAGAGCCCGAGACCGGGGTGTCCCCGCGCCGCCCCCTCCCGGGTCTCAGCCACCACCCGGTCCGCACGGCCAAGGCCCCGCCGAGCCCGTTACCTGCGAGCGCGGGGCTGGAGCGGCCCGAGGCCTTGTCCGCGTGCGGCGCCCCGGGGGTCCCGGCCGCCTGCGGGGGCGGCGGCGGCGGCGCGGGGAGGTGTGGCCCGTGGGGTGCGGCGTGGGGCGCGCCCACGCCCAGGAAGGAGCGCACGTTCAGCAGCGAGCCCTGCGCGAGGAACGCGCCGTTGGTCCAGTTGGAAAACTTGCCGATGTGGCAGGTGTAGAGTCCGTGGCTGGGCAGGAAAGCGGGGTGCTGCAGCGGCGCGGCCGCGGGGGGCCCGGGAGCCGCCGCGGGCCCCGCGGGGGGCGGCGGGGACGCCTTGGGCGCGCCGTCCGGGCTCGTGGCCGTCTCCGCCAGCGACCAGATCTTGGGTTTGCCGAGCGCCGCTCCCTGCGGGCCCCCGGCCCCCGCGGCCGCGCCCGGGCTCCGAAGGCGCGTGCTGCCCGGCTCCGGGCCCTCCTTGGCCAGGCCCAGGGGCGAGTCCCGGGGCTTGAGCGCCGCCGAGGCCTCCAGGAGGGGTCCCCGCTCCCGAGCCGGGGCACCGGGGACGGCGGGCGCGCGCGGCTCCTCGGCCTTGTCCTCCTCGTCCTCGTTGCTCTGGTCGCCGTCGCGCTCGTCCACCTTGTCGATGTCGATGCTCTCCAGGTCGATCTCCTCGTCGTCCTCCGCCTTCTCGGGGTCGCCCTCCGTGTCGCTGCCGAAGAGGGCGCCGTCCTCCTGGTCCTTGCTGCGCGCCCCCCACGTCACCTTGTTCTCCTTCTTGAGGCGCCGGCGCGCGTTGGCGAACCAGGTGGACACCTGCGTGAGGGTCATCTTCGTGATGATGGCCAGCATGATCTTCTCGCCCTTCGTGGGGTAGGGGTTCTTGCGGTGCTCGTTGAGCCAGGCCTTCAGCGTGCTGGTGCTCTCACGCGTGGCGTTCTTGGGCCTCCCGGGATCCCCGTATTGGAACTGGCCGTAGGGGTAATAAGCCGGAGCCGTGTGAGCTGCGAAGGTGGCGGGGTGCACCCCAGGGTTGTCCTTGAGCTCGTACTGTGAGCCCTGCAGTCGCGGCAGGGCAAAGGGGGGAGGGGGAGGGGAGGAAGGAGGGAGAGAGAAAGAGGGGAGCAAGAGGTGAGTCCTCAAAGCTGGAAACTCGAGCAGCAATTCCTTCTGCTCCAGGAACTCAGCCGCCTCTGGCTCCAGGTCTTGGGGGGCGGGGGGCGGGGGCATGTAGTCCATAGGGCCTGGCTCTCAAGGGCCTTTCCGGGACCAGCACAAAAAGGCCTCACTACTGGGAGAATAAAGGGGTGCCCCGACACAGGAGCCCACTTCTGGAATACGCTTTGGTCTTTCATGGATTTTCGGGGGAGATCATTCTAGAACAACTTCTGGAAACCAAGCTTTACTGGAACAGCTCGGCAGGAGCCCGGCCCCAAAGTTCCCTGAGCCCCCTAGATCCTCCCGGGTTTCTACACTTAGCTAGCTTGATGGGAGACCCTTTTTAAGTGGGCTGGTGAAATGATTTCTCTAAATACAGAACCCAGAACGCATGCCCCCCTTCCACTCTGAAGGGGTCAAACAAAATAAACCCTTTCAGCTTTTCTTTTCTTTTCTTTGGTTCCAAATCCGCCAGCAATTTAAAACGAAAGCACGCTTTCCTCTCCCCAAGCCATCAGCACAGAAAGGTTTGCTCACACTTAAGGGGCCTGTAGTGGTGACAGGTAATTTAAAAATTTAATCCTGACCACCTACAACAATAACAAAAACACTTGTTTCAAAAACACAAAAGGAGGGCTTATCCTGTGAAATATTAACGGGAGGGCCCTTGAGGAGCCGGCTCAGGTTCCCGCCTCTTCCCAGTTACTGTATCCCTTAAGTTTGACTTTGATCTGGAGCAGGCAAACACAAACTGTTTGCAGGCATTTAGAGGCAGTGATTTATTTGCAATCAATATTCTTTTTATCATCAGTAGTAAAACACAGCAAGTCAAATTATCCCATCAGGTTTTTTGGTAAATAACATTTTATCTTTCAAACAACCTCATCAGACCTCATTAGTACCATAAATTGCCCAGACAGCCGCTCCGTCACAATTTTATCTTTTGACTTCCAAATACCCGGTCCTAATGGCTTGGAAACCAAGGCCTAGAATCCGCCTTTGGGCTCAGGATCCCTTCCCAAGTACCCGCAGGAGACCTGGAGATAAAACCAACACCCCGGGGGAAGGGGGAACGTTTTTACATATTATTCCCTTAGAAGAAAAAATAATCAACCTTCCTTCCCCACAAAAGCGACAGACCCTCGCCAGCAGCCCCTCCCTCCCCCGCAGGCACACACTGGATTCCCAAATGGCGCACATCTGTATTTAAAATTTCCTCTTTAAAAAAAAAAAGTCATCTCCTAGGGGGGAAAAATTATGCAGTGGCTCCGTTTGCAAAGGAGAGCTCGGGGCTCTTGACAAAGTTGGAAAGAGTAGATTTCTTTGACTAATGACTTTGCTGAGGCCGCACGGAAACCGTTGCTGTGGCCACGATGTGTTTCTGCCTGGCTCGGCAAAACGCACCCCGTGCTTTTCAAGCGATTTTAGTTGTGCTCCTGAAGAAGACATTTTGGGCCTCCTCTCCGCGGGGAGCTCGTTTTGAAAGGACACCTTGTAAATCTCTCACCGCTTCCCAGGGCGCCCAGGCCGCCCGGACATAATGGGGGCCGAGCTGTATAGATAGGAAGCGGCCCCAGAGGCGGCTGGCCCGCGGCGGAGAAACGGGCTTGCAGAACTCCAGGAAAAGTTACAGGGAAACGCGGCGCGCCGACGTGCTCTGCGCGGTTGGCGGGGGTTACTGAGCTCCGAGTCTCTTCTGCAAGGATCCAGGGCAATTCGGGGCCGCCTGGAAACGGCGTTTCCCGCCCCGCGGCAACGCGACCAGGGCCTGCGCCTGCGTCCCCCGAGTTTCCACGGTCCAACCTTGCAGCCAGAGGCAGGAAAGCGGATCATTCGGAGGGACAGGCCGGCCGGAGCCCCCGCGGAGAATTAGCTCCGCAGCCCCTTCCTCGGGTACCCCCCTCGGGACCTGAAGGCTGGGGGGTGGGGGGTTATTTTAGGCGCAGGGACACTGTTTGCTTTCAGTCTCCATTACGTAACGTGGAAAGAAAAAGTGCTTTTCTTTCGGTACAAATTAAAAACTTTGACAACTTATTAAAGTAGAAGCAAACATCGTTTCAGTCGCCAAATTTTGTTTGAAGTTGACACGTTTTTAAAGGACAGTCCCAGGTTCGCCCACACGCGGTTCTCCGTTCTATTGTTCGGGTTATTTTGACGGACCGGCTGGGCTTTCGGAGTCTCCCTGTGGCAAACTCTGGGCTCTGCCAACCGAAAAAAATACCCGAGTCTCCTCCGCCCGGATGCAAAGCCAGCGAGGCCGGGCGAGGGGTCCGGGCGGCCTGGGCCCGGCTGCCGCCGGCGGGGCCTGCCCCGCGTCCCGGCCTCGCCCGGCTCGCCAGGCCCGCGCCTGCGGCCTCTCCCGCCAGGCCCGCGCCACCCCTCCCGGCTCCGGCTTTGGCCCGTGCCGCCCCATGGGCCGCGTTGGCCGGTGGGGGTCGTCGGCCGGCCCCTCCACCCCCGCGAGTGCCCCCGCAGAGCCGCCCCACTCCGCGCCTGCCCCGCGCGTCCCCCGCGCCCCCTGGCCGGGCGCCCAGACCGGCCCCGCGGGGCGCGCACTCACCATCTGGGAGAAGAGGCTGAGGTCGGCGGCGTAGGGCAGGAAGGCGCCGTAGCCGGGCGCGCCCGCGTACGGCCCGGCCGCGGCGTACATGCCCAGCACCGAGGTCACGGCGCCCGCGCCCGCGCCCAGCTCCGCAGCCCCTGGGCGCCCGGACGACGCGGCGGCCGCCACGGCTGCCGCCAGGACCCCCGGGCGCTCCCCGCCGTAGGCGCCGGGCCCTGCGGCTCCCAGATACTGCGGGTAGCCCAGCTGCGGGAAGGACATGTCCGCGGAGGCGCCGGCCGGCGCGAGGAGGCACCGCGGGCCGGGGCGCTGCGGGAACCCCACGCGGGGTGGCGAGCCGGGGGGGGGGGGGCCGGTCGCTGCTCCGCCGCGGCCTGGTGCTCGTCGGCGCCCGGCTCCCGGCTGCGCCCGGCTCCGCGATCGCGCGCCGACTGCGGCGGCGGCCTCCGCTCGGCGGCGGGGCTTTCGGAGCCAATTTGAAGTTGATGCTTTGATTGGCATCCCCAGCGCGCAGGCCCCGCCCCGCCCGCCCCGCCCTCCGGCGCCCGAGCACGTGGTGCCCGCGCGGGCCCGGCCAGCTTCTCCGCGGAGGGTGCGCGCGGCCGGTGGTGTCTGCTGGTCCCGAGGCCGCGGGCGCCTAGCCCGGCAGCCCCGCGGCCATCTAGCGACCCAGGGACACGGGGTGCGGCGGCCTGGCCCTGGGGGCGGCGGCAGAGCTACTTAGGCGGTCGCTGTCCCCAAGGGCTGCGGTGAGGCCCGATGAGGGTGACAGGGGCCACAGACTCTCGCCAGAGGGGGCGCGACCCTGCCCCGGACAGCCAGGCAGGCGGGGCCCACGGCGCGCGGATGCATGGCGCGGCGCGGCGCGTCTGGAGCGGGGCGCAAGGTCCCCGGATCCCCGCGCGGCACGACCAGGTCCCCCCGCGAGGGAGGCCGGGTGGACAGAGAGAAGCGGAACGCGGCCGGCTCCGCGGGCTGCTCCTGGCGTGGAAACCTCGGGGAGGGGCCGGCCGCCGGGCGGAGAGGCTGCGGCCTGGGGCCGACCGTGGCGGCGCCGCGCTCCGGGCAGAGCAGAGGTGGGCAGGGCGGTCCTCGCCGCGGACGGCGCCCCACGGGAGACCAAGGGAGGCGCGGGCCGGGCGCCCTGTCCACAAGGTGCGCACACAATAACCTTAAGCGGCGCGCAACCCCCGGGCTGGGACGGAGCCGCCCCGGGGTCTGCACCCGCGTCCTCTGCCCCTCGGCCTCCCGTCGCGTCCTCCTGCCGGTGAGAGAGCAGGCTAGGCGCCGCGCTCCGGGCGACGGCTCAGGCCGCCTCCGCTGGCCTGGCCCTCGCCCGGACGAACATCGCAGACAGCTGGTCCTCTCGGGCGCGGGCTGCTCTGCTCGCTCTCCCGGGCTGGCTTCGGGGACACAACGGGGTGATAGGGCCCAGGTGCTGCCGCCGCCCGAGAGGCCCCTTTGCGCGCCCCTGGGGATGACCACCTGCCCAGCCACGCGCCCCGCACGCTGGGCTCCCAGGAGCTTCGGCGCAGCTCTGGCGCCTCCCGGGACTGGGGCGGGCCTCAGGGCGCAGTCTGGCCGGCGGTCCCCACCCATCTGGCGGTGCGGGGGCCACCGCAGCCCCCAGGAGCCCGACGCTTGCGGGAGCCACCTCCTTCGCCCGCAGCCGGGCGGAGCCGCCAGGACTCCGGCGGCCTCGGGACTCTGCAGTTTCCCGCCCAGGACAGACAAGGATCCACGGCCTGTAATTAGCAGCCATAAGGCCCACAATAGTAATTACTAATCACCAGCTGCCCAATCGCCGCGTGCCCCTCCCCGTCGGTCCGCTCCCTGCAGCCACAGCCCTGCCCGCCCCGCCCTCCTCCCCTTTCCCGCCACTCCGCCCTCCCTCCTCTCCCTCTCTCGGCCTCCTGATCCCTCCTCTTCCCCCTCCCTCTCCTTCTTTCTGCCTCCTGTCCCCTACCTCTCCACCCCCTCTGAGGCCGGCTACCCCCTCTCCCCTGCCCCCCTCCACCTCCTTCCGGGGTCCACATTCACCCTGGCCAACACTGAGGAGCTCCCTGCCAGGTGTGAACCCTGAGCTGGGTGCCCCAACTCCAGGAAGCCCCCACCCGAAGCCCCTCTTGGTCTCAAGCCCCTATCTTCACCTGCGGAACCGGGGGGGGGGGGGGTCCAGCTCCCCATCCCCCAAGGACCTCAAGCCCAGCAAGTGAGTTCCAGGCCACACAGGCCGCTGCTCTGGCCACCAGCACCACCTTGCAGGGCAACAGGTGAGCCAGGTGAGGGCAGCCCACTAGCCCAGCCTGCAGAAGTGGGATGCCAGTCGGGGCGCCCGGCTCCTCCATGTCAGGCCTGGGGCCACCGCTGCATGACCTGCTTCTGTCCAGCAGCTGCCCACTTCTGAGATCCTCCACCCAACACCGGCTGGGACTTGGCCCAGGTCTAGGAGGGGGGCCTGGCGGAGCTGGGGGAGGGGAAGGCTGCTCCTCCTTCTCCTGGGCCCTGTGCTCCCAGAACCTGCTCCTGGCAAGAGGGGGAGAGGAGGGGACAAGAGAGGAAAGGAAGGGGAGAAGGGAGGGCGGAGGAGAAGACAGGAGGGAGGGAAGGGGGGAGGGAGGGGGAGGGAGGGAGCAGGGAGGGAGGGAGCAGGGAGGGAGGGAGGGAATTGCCCCCCCCCATCCTTCCTTTGGAGAGGGCACCAGCTAGCCTGCCTCTGTGGCCAGGG
>PVKB01002431.1:0-165556 GCA_004027205.1 Ctenodactylus gundi | reverse complement strand
GATCAGGGAGCAGAGAAGGTGGGGGTCCACCTCTGGGTGGTGGAGAACCCAAGGGATCTGGTGGACCAGGCAGACCAGCGCTGTCCCCAGAACTGCTCCCAGCCCCACGGACCCTTCTTGCTGGAGGCCACCACATGGCCACCACGTGGGAACAGGGCCTCCTGTGTAGAAGACAGCAGCTGCCCACTTCCAAGATGCCCCTGCCCCTCCCCGGGCTGGGACTTAGCCCAGTTCTAGGAGGTCTGATCTCTAAGAGCTTTGGGAGGACAGGTGTGGCGCTTGGGGGTGGCAGGAGACCAGGGGTCTTGTGTGAGGCTCAGCCCAGGTCAAAGCTGGCAGAAGGAACCAGAGGCCAGGCCATGGAGTGTGTGCAGGGGCTGTTGGGACCACGGTGGATTTTAAGTAGTTTAAGACTTGTTGAAAAGTCCCTAGGCTCCTGTGGGGTGACTTTGTAAATAAAAGAACTATTTGCTCTTCCTCCCTGGAGCCCCTGAGCCCCTAAGTGGTCCTCAGCCTTCCCTTAATTCCCCCGGGATTTTGAGGTAAATCGGGCCTGTAATCTCAGCACTCTGGAAGGCTGAGGTAGGGAGACTGAAAGTTCCAGTCCAGCCTGTGCAACTTAGGGACTTAGTGAGACCCTGTCTCGAGACCACAACTGCAAAAGGCTGAGGATGTAGCTCAGCACTAAAGCGTGGGCCCCACCCCAGCTCCCATGCTTGTGTGCGTACACACGCACACGCACACGCAATAGAACTGGACAAACCCCTCGGCGTCTTCTTTTACAATTTACCCTCTTCTTCAAAAAAAAACTCTTCACTGACTTGAAAAGCGCTGCAGCTCCACCGGCTCTGAGGTGGAGAAAGTGGCTCTTCCCGGTGCCAAGGAGAACTGGGGAACATCCTCCTCCTCCTCCTCCTCCTCCTCCTCCTCCTCCTCCTCCTCCAAGGCCAGAACGCGCCATGCCATCCTGTCCAGGGCTGCAGTGTGGCCTGCGGTGCCTTACTTCTCCCGCTCTGTGCCCCCCCGGGCGTCCCCTCACCTTCCCCACAGCCCCTCAGATGATCACTGGACAGGTGCCATTGCTTTCTAACCGTGCACCCACTCCCCGCCACCAGGGAATCCTCATAGGCTGCTTTCCCGCTTTTTTTCTTTCTCTCCTTTTATGGGTCAGAAATAAGAGAGGGCTCATCTTTAACTAGGCCAAAAGAAATTACAGTTCAGTAGCAGTGTAGATTTAATTAGCATACTATCCTTTGCGTTTGATCACCTAATGAATTGTTTGTTTAGAAGGGAGAACTGCTAGTGTCTTGTCTGCTGAACAACAGGCAGGCCCCATAAGATAAGATCCCCATTATAAGGGCACCCTGGTGGAAAGTTTGCACCCTGGGCCTCTTAGGGTGGGGGCAGTGGCTGTGCCAGGCAAACACACGTGGTGACGGGGGAAAAGATGTGGGTGGGCGGCAGCTGGGCGACCAGCTCCTGCCTGCCACTGCAGTGGCCTCTTCTGATCTGCACATGGGGACGTCCACTGGCCTGCTGTGAGTTCAGTTGGTTTTGAGATTGAATTAACATTGTTTTCAGCAGCTCCCCCCGCCCCACCCCAGCTAATGAAAGAAAAGGAGCTTCTGTCCCAAAACACTTCCTAGAAGAGGTGCCACCTGCAGGCCCCTGGGGCACCCACCGCGTGCAGATACCTGGGTGCTCTCCAGAGCTGAGCCGGCTCAGCAGAAGGCCGGAGCCCTTCCCCTGAATGTCAGGCCTTATGAAATGGAGGCAATCTCCGCCCGCAATGTCCTTAACCCTTTGATCAGATGTGTCTGACTCACAGTTTGCTATTATTTTGCCTTGATTCTTTTTGTTTCAGTGATAAAAATAGGAACTTTCAACACTTACGTGTGTACATTTACTAGATTTATATATTTCTATGTGGCCCAAGAAAGCTCCTCAAAAACAACAACAAAAATACAAGGGCAAATAATGAGGGACTGCAGACTGGACATGGCTATAGGCTGAGATTCTACACGAAAGAGCAGCTTCATTTCCTCTTGCTTCCAAAAGCAGGAGCGTGTTGTGCTGGGCACACAGCCCTCCGCCTGGCAGTGCCATGCTGCACTGGTGTCTTGGTGACTCTTGTTGCCGGGACAGAATGCCCAACAGCCACAACTCTGGGGGGCGGGGGGAGATCCGTTTGAGCTCACAGTTTCAGAAGGTCGCATAGTCCGTTGGCATGTGGGTGGCTGGAAATGTTGGAATCACATGGCGGGGGGCTGCAGGCGGGGATGGAGACAGAGCTGGACAGCAGCATGGCAGAACAGAGCCGAGTCGGGAAGGAAGGGCCGAGCCAGCACGTGCCCCTCCAGGTCGGCCCCAAGCATCTGCCCCTTCCACCCAGGTCCCGCCTCCCAACAGTGCTCAGTAGCCACAGGCACATGGGCCCTCTGGAGACACTCCAGATGCAAACCACCACAGTGGATGTCTCTGAGGTCATCTGGTCCCCAGAGAGCCCCAATTGTTGGTCCACGGTGCTGGTCCCTGAGGGAAGCAGCGCCCCTGGGTAACCCACACTGCTTCAGGGCTGTTCCAGTGCGTGTCACCACAGAAGCCACCACTCCATGTCCATCTCTATGTCTGGCCAAGGGGCCAGGGGCAGGACTTCAGCAGGGACTGTGTGTGTGGTGACAGGAGGAAGGCGAGAGCATTCTAACTACCCCATCACTGGGAAGCAGCGAGGAGTAAGAACCCCTCAGATATGGCATGGGTCATTCCTGTCATCCTCATTAAGACCTTGTTAATTAAATAACTTACAACTGCTGGCTTGGGCACTATTTTCATATATGCATACCGATTTTTATGGTACTGGAGATTGAGTCCAAAACTGTCGCAGTGAGCTACGTCCCCAGCCGATTACTTATGTAGAGACGGGGTCTCACTGAGTTCCTAAGTTGCCCAAGCTGGACTCGAACTTGAGGTCCACCTGCGTCTACCTCCCAGAGTGCTGGGTTGACAGGTCTGTACCACCAGGCTGACCTTAGAGATTATTAATATAATGTTCAACCAAGTAGGAATGAGCTTGTAAAGAAAAAACCCTACTTGATAAGAGTTACTAGTGCTTTCTTTTTTTGGAATCTCTGATCTTTGGCGTAGCTGTGCATTTTGAAGTCAACACTCCAGCAACCAGTTGCAACTAAACTAGACAGTAAACTCAACCACGCCCAGTTATGGTTACAGGGGCATCTTTCTTCCACAGAACCGGGCCTGCCCATGCAGACTCTGGGAAAGCTTATTTATATATTTTCGCCACACATTCTTCCAAATAAGGCTGACAGTGACAACCAGAGTGTCCCCGTGAGGTGACATCCTAGGGCGGACAGCGCATCTCCCCGATCTGAGCAGAGCACGGAGGACCTCCCAGTAAAAGCCTTGAAGGAAGGGCAGTGCGTGGGGCAGAGGAAGGAGACACGTGGGTGCTCCAGCTCCCACGACTTCTGCTTGGCGATCAAACATTTAGATTATTAAAGGTAAAAGCCACCTGGCCCTGTGGTGGAGGCCTGTTGTCCCAGCACTCTGGGAGGCTGAGGTAGGGGGATTGCAAATTCAAGCCCACCCTGGGCAATTTAGCGACTTAGCAAGACCTTGTCTCAAAATCAAAACTGATACAACGCAGTGTGAGGGCCTGGGGTTGGATCCCCAGAACTACAAAAAAATAAATAAAAATAAAAATAAAAGCCTACTGATGAGCAATCTATGTAAAAATCTACCGGTGAATGGGAGACCTGACGCTAGCGTGGAGGGGGGTAGCAGCTGTGTGTGCATGTGTGGTGGCATGATCTCCCGCTATGACACTAGCTTGGGGGGCTGTGTGTGTGCGTACAGGTGTGCAGGCCTGTGGCAGGTGGGAAGAGTGTGGGGATGGGGGGAAGGAGGAAGAAAGGATTGCTTTCCCTTGCTTTTTTTTTTTCTTTGAGGTTCTGGGGACAGAGTCCAGGGCCTTTGTGCTGAAATCTGGACCCAGCAGTGCTGTAGTTTGCATGACTGGTCATGAACACTCAGCCATTCAGACAATTAAGGATAAAAGCCACGGGATCTGGCGGCACTCTGGGAGGCTGAGGCAGGAGGACTGCAAGATTTTTATTTGCAATTTGTGTTTTATTGCAAATCCCACCAGTTTTGATTTTTTATTTTGAGGGGTATTTCCTCCTTAGATCTATTAACATTTCCTTTTTGTATTTAGATGCTGTAATATATGCGTGCTTGTTTATTCTTTTACACCCTCTTGTTGAATTAATCTGGTTATCGTTTCATAATCGCCTTCTCTCTATCTCTCCTTCCTCCTCCTTCTTCTTCCTCTCTTTTTGCTCTGGCCATCAAAGCCAGGGCCTCACATACGCGAGGTGAGCACAGAGACCGTACCACCAGGCTACAAGCCCAACCCTCTTTAGTCCAGTGGATTTTTTTGTGCCTAGTGTAAGAAACAGGTCCAATTTCATTCTTTGATGTGTAACTACTAAGTTTTTTCAGTTGAATTAAGATCAGAGTTTTAAAAACATACTCATCACTCTGTGTTTTCAGGGGATAAAAACAGTAGTTGACGAGATGGAAGTGGAAGGGCGGCCGCTGGCACCGGTGCAGACCTCAACGCGCGGACGTCGTCCAGCGGACGGGGAGGGTCGTCCGCACCTCTCCCATCCACTAGTCCTGCCCTTACGCAGCGTCCCTGTATGCAGTTATAATGAAATGTACTTGAAAAATAAATATTTCCTCCGGTTTCTCCTTTACGCGTGTGCCGTGCTGAGGACTGGGCCCAGGACCTTCACGGCGAACGACATCCCCAGCCCGTTCTTATTTCTGATCTTCACACGGGGTCTCGCTAAGTCACTAAGTTATTCAGGCTGGGCTCAAACTTGTGATACTCCTGCCTCAGCTTCCTTGAGTGCCGGGATGACGGGCCTGAGCCCCTGGACCGGCTCCACCCTGTTCTTAAAACATCACCAGGGGCGTCACCCTAGGGGAAGCCAGGAGAGTCCAGACCGCCCACCTTGGACATGCAGGTCGTGGCTCACGTGAAGTGCGTGGCAACAGGAACGCTCTCACAGCTATCAGCTTTTCTCTGGTCCCTTCGCTGTCTGTCGGAACTCCCCCCTTGGAGCTCTGGAGTGCGCTTTTGAGACTAGGGCAGAGGGGAAAAAAGCAGTGAAATTTCCAAAGCCGTTCCTGAGGTGAGTGTGTAACTTTGCACACCTGCGTTTCCTTTTTCGAATCTTCAGAGCTTTGCTGTGGTTGTTGGCTCGCTCCGTTTATTCCAGCTCAGGTACTGGAAGTGGGGGCACCGGGCATCACCCAGGTCTGTGTCCAAATCTGGGGCTGGCACGGCCACCTTCTCATGCTGGATGGGTTTGTCAGGCGAGCTCCTGAGTTCTGAGTGGAGGGTCCGCTCCCCCCGGATGGACAGCCAGGGCAGGGCGGCACCTGTGGGGTGCCATAGATGTAGGGTGCCACAGGACGGCACTGCCGGGGGCAGGGAGCAGGCGCCAGCTGATTGGCAGGGTGAGGCTCAGCTGGGGGGGGAGGGGATGGGGAATGAATCAGCCTTCCTTCATCTGTTCGAAAATAGACACCTTTCTCTCAAAATACTTAGATAGAAGGGGGGGTGCTATGACGCCTGTCTTATTTTGCTGGTAATTGGGACATCGGCAGCTGTGCAATATTCCGGCAAACTTGTCCGGCTGAGCATCTCTGATGAGGGTCACCGCTTTCTGGGAAAGTCCATTCTCCTGCATTCTGGACGTGGAGGGGTGTGTGCCGACCCCCGGGGGAGGAGGCTGGGGCCCACGCAGGCCAGGCCAGGAGGTGGCAGCAGGCCCCACCGAGGAGCATAGCGGCGGCGGGTGAGGGTGTCACTTCTGCTCCTGTTCCTCCCTGACACTCGCCTGGAGGCGCGGCCGGGGTGCCACAGCCCAGCGCCTGGAGCACCCTGTCAGTCCGGTGTCTTCTCCCCTTCAATTATCCAGTAGCTGATAAAAATAAAATCAAGCGTGCAATCTGACAGAGTTCACTAAGTCAGTCATCAGGTGGGCACACAGACCTCGGTCTCAGTGGGAACGGGCAGGGAGCAGCGCAGGTACACCTCGGCTCCCCCGGCCCCAGGGACCCACGGCAGCCCAGGGCCTCGGCTTCCCAGCTGGCACCACAGAGCAGGAGGGCTGGGGGCACACGGAGCCAGCAGGCCGGGGTGGCACCCTCGGCAGAACCTGGCCACAGCACAGGGTGGTCTTTTGAAAGAACCCAAACTAATACAGGGATGTAGTCAAGTATTCTTTTGTTTTTAGACCTCAAGTGGGGTTGGAAACTCGTATTGCTGTGATGATGTTACTGCGAATCGTGCACCTTAATGTTTATCTGACACATCAGTGCACTTTTAGGACAGATCCTTGGAACGAATTTCCCAGAGTGAAGATGCTTTGAAGGAGTTGTTTTGATAAATATTACCCATCACATCCCCCAAGTTTAGATCAGTAGGTACATGGTAGGTATAAATTTTATCTCTTTCCACGCTCCTACATATTGAGTATTTTAGTGAAAGCACAGCAACCCAACTATTGGAGATGTGCGGTTGATGGGTTGCAGTTGCACAAGCATTTCTCTAACAAAAGACTCTCATTTTCTTACATCAGTTGTGCTTTTCCTCTCTATATATAATTAATCAATTTAAGAGTAAAAGTAATAAAGTGAGATTTAAGTGCAACGCCTCAGTTTCGCTGGTCACATTTCAAATGTCCAGGTGTCAACAATGACCTGTGTCATTTCTTTGGAAACTGGAGCTCCTAGAACACGACGGACATCTGGCAGAGCACCGCCTGATTGCAGGTTTCTGTGGCTGCGTGTCCTTGACAAAAGCGTCGGTGAGGCCATGTTCTCCAGGTCCTGCAGGCACCACAGCAAAGCTTAATGGGAAAAACCACCGCGCAATCAGGATGCAGTTGTTATTAGCGCTGCTGTCTTTTCGAGGCTTATGGTTCCAAGGTTTCTGTCTCCTTTGGGTAGTCTTGACCGTGCTGTGAAGTCAGATTGGTGCACAAAGAAACAGTTGTTCTTTCCGAGGTGCTCAGTTACCTAAAAGACACATGAGGTGTGATCAAAAAAGGGGTAAATTCTGCTGCAGACCCAGGGAGTGCCATCCAACAGAAAAACCATGATGGTGTGGGTTTCTCTACCTTGTTCCATGTGGACTGGCCACTAGGTGACATCCGGCTCTTCCTCAGGGCCCAGACGACCATGGAAATGTTTAAATTAATTCAGGGCATCAAGGCAACCAGGGCGGCTTGATTGGAGACACCCAGGAAAGGAGACTTCTAAAGCAAGCCAGGTGAGGGGGATTTAGAGGACTCATGGCAACGTGTCTCTTGCTACAATTTTTAAAAACAATTGAAACATTCATGGCATGGTTGGGTCTCACTTTCTCCAGTGGACAAATGGCCGGCTCAAGGCTCGGGCCCAGGTTATGCTGATTTTTTTGTTTTTAGTATTTTCGCCATTACAACATAGCTTTGAGAATATGTATGAGTAATGCAAAGGATTCTGCAAAACTACCCATCAGCTTAGTCTCCCAATGAGAAGGGGCTTCGCTAGGCTTCCTGGGGGTGTGAGGGTCTCATCTTCCTACTGGCCACAGAGAGGGTGAAGGTTGAGTGTTCCTCCTGGAGTGTGTTCTGGTCACTGTGCCCTCCATCAGAGGGGCGTATCCACCCCGCAGGCCCTTCCTGTCCACACCAGGGTGAACTAAGTTCTTAATGTGTGTCCCCCAGAGAAGTGCCTATGGCTTTGATATTTTTTGGTAGTAATGGGCATTGAGCACCTGGACTTCACACTGAGCTGCATCCCTAACCCATTTTTTAGGTTTGGTGTCGAGACAAGCTCTGACACCGTTGCCCAAGCTGAGCCTGCGCTTGTGACGCTCCTACCTCGGCCTCCCAGTGTGCCGGGACGACAGGCTGACGCCACGGGGCCCGCTTGCTCTGGCTGTGGTCGGTCGTCACCTGGTGCTCCTGAGGTCATCTGTCCACTCCTGTCTCATATAAGCTTGTGCCACGTACAGAGCACGGAAACTTTGAATGGGGCTGTGTCCGGTGAAAGGCTACACAGGCCCTGGTAGAAAGGCTATGGGACGGTCCTTCCTTGTGCCAGCTACACTGCTAGGCACAGCAGAGAGCTGGGGGCTGCACTGTAGAGCCCAGTGGGCACCCACCTCCTCTGCAGCTGAGTGTGTAGCCTGGCCTAGGAGAGGCTGCAGGGTGCCCTCTCGTTTAGGGCTTCCATACAGAGTCAGCAGCCACCCAAAGAGGAGGGAGACTGGGTGGGAGGGTTGGTCTGGCCAGGGGAGAGCTGCCTGGTCCCGCCAGGGTTTCAGAGAGCCAAGTCCCCCCAGCAGCCCTTGTGCGCTACTCAGCCTGAGAGGTTTCTGTCTCCAGAGAAAGGCTCTCCAGATTCCTCCGGGCTCATGAGAGCGTCTTGAATCATTTTATCTGAAATCTGAAGAAGCCCACGAGCACCGTGCACGTTTGGCTTTCTTTTTTGCAGTGCTGAGAGATGTCTTTGATTTCTAGTGCTTGCTAATCTTTTCGTTTTCCTGAGTACAGGTAATTCTATTATAAATCAACACGGGAAAGTAAACCCACTGTGGGGTTTTAATTGCATATAATTGCTTGGTCCGCAGAAGGATTTTACAATGTAGATCATTTTTCTGAAAGTGTTGGTATTCGGAGAGGAGAATTCAGGGTAAGACCCCCTTCTCCAACCTCCCAGCTCTCTGGGTAACATGGAGGCAGGCTGCAGTACCCCTTAGGCACCAAAACAAAACTCAACATGAAAGTGCTTAAAATGTATCTGTTTGCCTTTGTTTCAATAGGAACCCAAAACAAAGTTAATCTGATCAGGGGGATCAGGCTGGGGAGGCGCCTTTGAAGTTGGGAGAGGCAGAGATATAATCCGGCAGACAATGGGGCCTTTAGTTCGCAGGCGGCCTGAGCACTATTGTGTGGTGGATTTGCTGCTGCCAGTCCCTGAGACACAGAGCAGGTGCCAGGGCCCAGGCGGAGCTCCTGTGATGACACCCAGGCCTGGCCAGGGACCCACCCGGCACCCCAGCTTTCTGCAGGAGGCAGCGGCTTTCTTTGCCTACCTGGGAAGGGGGTGACCCAAGAGAGGCCGAAGCAGGCTCACCTTCAACTCCGAAAAGCAAAAATTTGTGTAGAAAATTCTGACTTGACCATCCGGCTGTGTGGAAGAAAGGCCAGGGGCTTAACAGCCGTATCTCTGACTGCAGCAAGTCAGTTTTGTTCCGTTTTGTGGGTCTGAGTACTGAGCCCTGGGTCCTCACGCTGTGCACCCCGGTCCATTTTTAGGCTTGATTTTGTGACAGGGTGTAGCTAAGTCGCCAGTTTGTCCAGGCAGGGCTCAAACTTGTGATCTCCCTTGCCTTAAGCTCCCAGGGATGGGCCTGTGCCCCTAAGCCCAGCCGCGCGTACCTCAAATCCCTAAGTGGCCCAGGCTGGGCTTGGCCTTGACGGTCCTCCTGCCTCAGCTTCCCAGAGTGCCGGGACGACAGGCCTGCACCACGCGGCCGGATTTGTTAAGATTTAAGCATTCGTGATAATCTTTGGCAGTGCCAATCCTTGGCTTCAAGGCCAGAGAACTGGGACCGGGCAGAGCTCCGTGATTAGAGCACCCACTGGTGTAGGAAGGAGAAAGTCCTGACTTGATGCCCAAGAACCACATGATGGCTGGGGGTGGGGTGGGCGCCTGGCATCCCAGCACTCAGGAGGCTGAGACAGGGATGTTGCCGGGTGTTCTAGGCCAGCTGGGCCGCGCATTGAGTTCAGAACCAGCCTGGATTATGAGGGAGACCTTGTCTCAAAAATAAATAAATAAATAAAATAAAGACCAGAAAACAGCAACTCCAGAATCCAAAACTCTAGTCTACGTGGTGGCGCAGACCTGTCATACCAGCACCCCGGGAGATGAGGAGGGTGGGTCACAAACTCCAGCCCACCTGGGGGCAGCGCGCTGAGGCCTGCCTCAGGGCAGCAGCTGAGGCCAGCTGGGAGGAGGCGCAGGCCTGAGGACTTTTGCTTTTGCCTGTTTGCTTCTGGCTGTCTAGTTCCACCTGACACGGAAAGTTTGCCCGGCCGGTTATCCTGCCAAATCAGAGTATCTGCCTCCCATGGTGCACCAGGGCCGGAGGAATCGCACAGCAGTTAGAGCTCTCGCCTTGCAAGTGCAAAGTCCTGGTTCAACTCCCCAACATCACATAAGCCAGGCGTGGTGGTGCACGCCTGTAATCCCAGCCCTCAGGAGTCTGAGGCAGGAGGACTGCTGTGAGTTCGACGCCAGTCTGGGCTACATTGTGAGTTCACAACCAGTGTAGACTTCAGCGTGAGACCCTGTTTCATAAAAAGGAAAACAACTCTTCTATGAGGAGGCATATTTGAAGTCTTCCATTTTTTTGCGATCTCAGTGAAAATAAAAATACTCGTAGCTGTTTAGGACCAAGTATGACTCTGGTTGGAGATTTTTATGTGATGGTCTTATCAAGTTGGGCACATGTTCCTTTAACCCTGACTGGGTGCTGCCAGTGCCCTCTCTGCCTCTATTGATGAGATCTTGGCATTTTTCTTCATCATTTTTGCTGACAGAATGTATTAAAGCCACAAAGTTCTCAAATAAAACTGGAGAAAGCAAAAGAAAAAAAAGTGGAGAAATAGAAAAGGGAGAAGAAAGGTAAAACTACGGCACCAGGACACGTGGTAGATGTCATTTCACCCACGTGCTGAATTACACTAGCCTATTTCTCAGTAATAAAATACACATATTGAAAGAGGGATAATAGGGTGTAATTCCTTTTATATAATGTTCAATTTGGCTTGCTGACACCTCTGGCCAGTTTTCCGTCTGTGCTCAAGCTTTATTGGCTTGTGGTTTCTTCCTTGCGCGGGCGGCGTCTGGCTTCCATATTGGGGCCATACCTTATCGGATGAGTTAGAAAGAACTTCCACAGTCTCTGTCGTTTGGAGGGGAGGATTGGTAGACTTTCTTCCATGGGACTTTGGTAGAATTCACTAACAAATTCATCCCAGCTATCCCTTTTCGTTTCAAAGTTTTTAAATATTGATTCAGTTTTGTGTGCGGATAAACACCGATTGCCTGCCTTTTCCTGTGAGAATGAGAGTGTTGGCAGAAGGCACCTTTCCAGGCTGAGCACCTCGCCGGGAGCCTGGCGCTGGGAGCACAGAGCTGACCTTTTCAATGTGTAGGAGACCTGAAATGCTGTGTCCCTGCCACTTCCGGTGGTGGTAACTGATTTGTGTCCTTTCTGGTACGTTAGAGACAGTCTTATTGATTTATTTATCAATTTCAATAACCTGCTTTTGGCCTTATTTGTTTTTCTCTATTGATTTTGTCTTTATTTATAGTGATTACTCTTCTAATTATGTTTTACCCTTCTATTATGGTTTTACTCTCCTTACTTTGGGTAAACTTTGCGGTTTCCTTGCTGGTTTCCCAGGTGGAAACTTTATTGGTTTCAGATCTATCGTGTTTACACACATGCTTTCGGTGCTATTAGCTTCCCCCTGCACATTGAATTTGCTCGGTTCAGTACATTTTGATAAACTGTGTGCTCCTATTTCTTTAGTTTGGGGTAGTTTTTAAAAAATTCCTTGGGGTTCCTTTTTTGAGCTCTGTCTTACCTTGAGGTGGGCTGTTCAATCTTTAGATGTTTGGGGATTGCTCAGCCCTCTGTCCGTCGTGACTTCCCGTTCAACTTCATTGCCACCTGACACGACTGTCTCTAGGGTCACCTCATGCCTGACAGCAGCCATCACGTGACGCCTGTTATTTCTAGAAGTGTTGAGTTGCACTGTATAGCCCATGATGTGACCTGTCCTGGTGCACGTTCTGTTGGACTGTGTGCGCTTCCGTGGTGGGGTGAAGCACTCCACAGATGGTGACTGCAAGACCCGACGTGCTGATGGTGTCGTTGAGCCCAGCTGCATCCCTCAATTCCTGCCACCAAGGGAGGCGGGCTAAACTCGGCTGTGGATTCGCCCGGACCTTTCGCCTCTGTTCAGTCCTGGTCTCATGCGTTGTTTTTGTTACTTCTTCCTCGCCGTGACCAAAAATACCCGGCACTTACAACTTAAGGGAGGAAAGGCTGATTCTGGCCCAGACGGTCTCAGCTCACTCGTGGGTGGGCAGCTGGGAAATGGTGGCATCACATGGCCGGACCACAGCGGAGCCGGAGCTCCAGAGACAGAGGTCCTCACAGCAGAGCAGAACAGGAAGCCCAGTCTAAGAGGAAGGGAGGAAGTTGCGTTTGTCTGCCCAGATCCTATTCCAGGGATTCCCCCCGTTTTGGGTCCAGCCTCAGTGTTCCACCCTTCCCAGGCTTAAGTCCCTAATCTACCACATGCCGGTGATCCACAATCCAGCACGGAACTGTAATCTAACTCACACACCTGTAATCTACAATCTGTCACATGTCTGTCTTTCATCACACACCTGTAATCCACCACATGCTCATTATCAACCCTCCAGACCAGGCCACCACCTCCTAACCATATGTAGTTTCTTAGATAATCCTTAACATGTAATACCTGAGGCTTTTGGGGGACACTCCATATCCAAACCACAATATGCATGCTGATGGTGTGGTGTTAGGCTCACGTACACTGAGGATTGTTATGTCGTCATAGAATACTGATTCCTTTGCATTATTCTTTATTTCTGAAAGTGGTCCCTTTCTGTGAAGTTTGCTCTGTGTGAAATTAATACAGCTACTCCCACCTTCAGTTAGTGACAGAATGCTACGCCTCTACTCATCTATTTTTACTTGTTTGTTTGTTGTTTATTTATTTCTTTATTGAGACAGGATTTTGTTCTATAGTCCACATTGGCCCCAAATTCACTACATAACCCAGGCTGGCCTCCGTCTCAGGGCAGTCTGCCTGCCTCAGCTTCCTGAGTTCTGGGATTATAAGTGTGACCCAGCACACCCAGATTATGTGGCACTGTGGAATCAAACCCAGGGCCTTGTGCTTACCAGACAAGTACTTTAACCACTGAGCTGTGTCTCTGGCCCCCCGTTTATGTTTAATATGTGAAGTATTTATACACTCAGTGTTCTTTTCCTATACACAAGGTACAGTGGGGTCTCATCTTTGACCCACTCGGGCGGTCTTTGTCTTTCTTCACAGATGTGTAGACCATGCACGTTTACGGTGCTTATCAGGATGGGGGAGGGCATAGCTGCCGTGTTCAGTCGTCCTTCACACGTGTGACTTCCTTCCTCTCCTCTATTTTCCCTCTTCATATTTGCTTTTAGTCGAGTGTTCTGTGTGATTCCATTTTCTTTCTTTTTACCCTACTAATTACTTTCACGCGACGGCTCGTGGGTTTGCAACATGCCTTCCTGACTAACCCACGTTTCCTTTCAAACAGCTCTCACTCCCCTGCGGGTGCTGCGATAATCAATTACAGGTTAATTTCATAAGCAGCAACAGCACTCTGCTTTATGCCACTTTTCTTTTTCCTAAAAAAATACTCTTCACACTTCTTGAAGGACACACGAATCGGCAACAGATCTCTCAATTTAGGTTTGCCCCGGAAGTCTTTCTTTCTTTATTTTTCCGTCCATTTTGAGAGGTAGTGTTTCCAGGCTCAGGATTCTGGATTGCTTTTCCTGCTCTCTTCTTGCTTCCGGGAAGCCACACATGATTCGCGTTTTGCTCCTCCACAGGCGGCACGCTCCCCCGCCCGACTCCCGCGGGAACTCCGACCGGAGGTTTTCTGCGGTTTGGGCAGAACACGGTGGGTTGGGGTCCTGCGGTGCTCGTCTTCCTTCCTTCCCTTCTCCTGTCTGCTTTATTCATTGGCACTTGCCCTGTTGGGCGTCCTCTGCGCCTTCTCGTCAAGGTGCCCGTGATGCAATCTGGGGCAGCTCCTCAGCGGTGAGTCCCACGTGCCCTGGCTTCTCGTTCCTTGGCCTCTTCTCACCTGGAATCAGGACAGTGACCATGTGAAGTGGGGTGCACTGGAACTGGGGGGCGCAGCCACGCCCATCTTATGCGGAAGAGGCGTGTTGGGGGAAGGGGGACTGGGCAGCCTGAGGGAGGGCTCCGGGGCCAGTGTGGGGTGACGGAGGGAGGCAGTGGCCAACGGCGGTGAGCTCAGCCTGCCCAGCTGCTGAGCTGCCCCTGCATGGGCCGGCCTGGCTCTTGGCCCTCAGGGCTCCACGCAGTGCGGTACAGGTGTGCCTGATGCCACTGACTCATCTGACCCTGCAGTCCTGACCCTGCCTGTGCTGACCAGTGGCTTTCAGACCTCGCCTGGGTCTATTCTGCACTGACTGTGTTGCCTCTGCAGGGAACACCCCCTTCCCGTCTGCAGCCTCCGCTGCCCATCTGAGCGGTAGGCTTCCTAAGGTCCCGCTTGCTGCCTGGCACACTGCAAGGGGCGATGCCAGGCCAGGGGGACAAGTGCCCAGCTGCCGCTCCTGGTCCGTGGCAGTTACTGCCCACCTGCGTTCAGGACCGTCCAGCACGTGTCTGTGAATGCCGGTGGCCCCCGTGGAAAGTCCTTGGGAAGGACCAACACCCGACAAGAAGCTATCAGAGGGATGCGCCGGGACGTTGGACAATGGAGGAAGGGCAAAATCAGCCAAATGCTTAAGATGGAAGTGCAGAGCCAGGGTGCAGCCTGCAGCCCCAACGCACTGGGAGGTGGAGCAGGAGGGTGCTAAGTTTCAGCACAGCCTGGGCAACAACGTAGCCACTTAGCGGCATTGTCTCAAAATAAAAATAAGAACTGGTCTGAGGCTGTAGCTCAGCACAGAAGCCCTGGGTCTAATCCCAGGTGCCCCAACTGCCCCTCCGTCCCCAGAATGGACAGGGGCTGTCAGAGAGAAGGAAAGACTCCCCCTCTGCTAGGGGTTCCGTGTTGCAGCCGGGCCGGGCCGTGGCCTGGGGTTCTATCTTGTGGCGTTCCCACCTGACCCCACGGGCACTGCACCTCACACTGGACGACTGAGCAGCCGAGGGCAGCAGGTCAGCGACCGTGTACTTTTCTGACGCCTCTCTTGGGCTGGGTCTCTGAATTTCTTCTGAAACGCTGTTCTATTCGACAAGTGGAGAGTCACACACAAGGTGATATTTTATAGGCAGATTTTTAAAAATCCAGCTCATTTGCTTTTGGCTAAGTTGGATAAGCCAGCACCCACGTGGCTTTGGAGATCCCCCAAAGTCTGGGGTCCTTCTCACATCTTTCCTGTGGCGCTAGGGATCAAGTCCAGGCCCTTCACACTAGGATATGTTTTCATCCTCCCCTCCCCGTTTTAAATTTTAAAATAGAGTATCGCGCAGGAGCTAAGTCACCAGAGCTGGCCTCAAACGTGAGATCCTCCTCCCTCAGCCTCTCAGAATGGGGAACTGCAGGCTTGCACTAGCGGCCGGCCATATTCCTCTCGTTACCCACGTTTCACAAACTCTAGGTTTGAAAGCTGGGTGTCTCCTACCCCAGGAACCAAGAAGTCGGGTGTGGTGATCCAGGACCCCTAGCTACTGTGCTGGGCGGGAAGGAGGGCCGCGGCCGCGTCAGGACTGGACTCGGTGGGACCAGAGCAGTCCTTGGCACTGGGCTTACTGGCTGTGGCCTTGCAGCCTCCCCGGAGCATCCTGATCCCCGGGTGATCACGGCTGGCAGTGAGACGACAGTGTAGCAGACTCCGGGTAAGGCGAAGACACAACAGTGACTCTGCAACAACAACAACAACAAAAAGCCACCGAGCACCGCCCAGCGCCGCACCCTGTGTCACTGCTCTCCAGGGTGAAGGGACGCAGGAAGGCCGCTTGTTGTGAAGTCCAGCGGAATTCATGTTTGAGAGCGGGACTGCGCCTGGGCAATGAGTGGCTCCCGGCCCCACCCCAGGAGCCCGCCTCCCCGGCCGAAAGGAGAAAGTGCAGCAGCTCAGATCCGGAAAATGTGAAAGTCACAAAATGGAGCCAAAATCACGCACGGGATGAAATGCAGACAGCTGTGGGCCCAAAGCCCGCGCCCACAGCAGAGGGCCATTTCTCCAGGAAAGTCAGGAAGGAATTTGGGGCTACACAGAGCCCTGGTCATTCGTGGCTGGTTCCAACCCACGTAGCGTGCCGCCAGTAAGTGACTGCTGGTCCCTCAGATGCCATCGGTCACGGACACGGGTCATACGAGAGGGGACCAAAGCTGGCAGCAGATGCTGGACTGGAGGGGCTTTTCACAGTAAAAGACCCATTGCCGAGTGTGGTGAGTTAAGTGATTTGGAGTAAGGAAGAATATTTTCGGGGGATTAGCTGCAAGGTGACTTCCACTGTCGCAGGTGTATTACATTCGAACAGTCATCATGTGTTTTGTTCACGCCTCCTTGGTCAAACATTTACAGCAATTCCTGTCAGAAACTGGACAAAGCGTCCTCATCCGCCTCCTTCCCTGGCCCTGGCACCAGGTGACTCTGGCTTTTCCTGAAGTCACAATGACTGTGAAAGACCAATGTTTCAAATCCATCCAGAATGTCGAGCAGCCGCAATGGCGCAACTGGAGACACTCGGGAAAGAGGGCTTCAGAGCTGCTTTGGAGTGGCGGGACAGCAGGGTGAGTGTTCGAGGCGAGGGGAGTATTCCGAGGGTGAGTCACAGCCTGTGTCGTTTACTGGTGTGTTAGTTTGGGTTTTCTCAAAAGGCAGAATTTAAGGATTTTATCACCAAAGGGATCTACTAGGAAGGCTTACAAATCCAAGGATAGAGACGGTCCGAGATGGCTGCCCAGCCACAAAACAGAGCTCCCGTCGGGGACTGCAGGACGGCCGCTGAGGTGAGAGTCTGCTGCAGATCTCAGGTGTGCAAAGAGCAACGGCGAAGACCGGAGCCTGAAGATCAGCGACTGAACAGCAGCGAGGGGCAGGCGGGTGCAAGGGGAGACTGGAGCGAATCTGTGCTGACGATCCGCAGCTTGTCTCAAGTCGGCGTCCGTAGACAGTTGAGAAGGCGGGAGCTTTCCCAGAGGGCGAAGCTGTGCTGAGCTTCCCCCATCCTCCCTTTTATACCCCTGGATTTCCAGTTGGCCCTCTCACATCTGGGTGGGTGCTCTTTCCTCATTGGCCGGCCCACAAATCACTCACACTCTAGTCCAGGCTGGTTCTCCATTCCCAGGCTAGACGTGGTTCCCAAACCCTAATCCAGCTGTGGTTCCTGGTTGCCTCAAGTCGACATAATCTCTTCAAAAGTCACAACTGTAATATTTTAAAAACCCACCTTAAACATTCCCATACTCTTTGTCATTCTGCAGAATGCTGATCCAGGGAGCACGGAGCAGAAGTGGGCACAGTAGCCTCCGCAGGGATGTTGCTGCCCTCTCAGGCCACCCGAGGGGTCAGAAATACCCCCCGCCCCCAAGTAGCAGGCACCTTTTCTCCAGCCCTTTCTACCTTTGAGATATACACCAAGGTGGGCCAGGATGTCTGTGCAGCCATTCGGATAGGAGTGTCCCCCCCTCCTGCTCTGGATGGAGTTACCAGCAAGTGGGCCAGGGGACAGGGCTTTGAAAAGATCAAAAGGGCACAGGATCCCACCTGTGACACCTTCTGGGCTTAGCAGCGCTGCATGCCTAGGTGCCCGCTGCCTCAGCCCAGAGTGGTTGCTGTGTTGGGGACCATAAGAGCCCTTTGAGGGAACCCTGCACAGCTGAACGGACTCCGTGGCTGGGGTGGAATGGGTTAGTGGAGCCTCTTCAGACTAGCACTGTGCTCCCCCGGGACACCTCGCTGTCTGCCAGCAACGGCCACTGCTCTGTAGCCCAAGGCAACCTCACTGGGGGATGCCCTCAAGTCCCAATTAGAAGAAAAACAGTGCCTGGGACGAAGGCAAGATAAATAGGGCTTGTCTTGCTCTAATGAAACTTGATTGGAGGCTGTTCTGTATCCAAGGAAGCCAGATCCAATGTTCAGTGTGGCTTGTGAGCCAGAGGGAAGTCTTCTAGGATGGCGGGAGAACACTTGTCCCCAATACTGCCTGGGGTCACCAGAGCTATCCCTTCAGGCAGTGCGCGTGTACAGCCATAGCCTCATAGCTCCTGAGGGCAGAGAATCCAAACCCCAGCAAATCGTCCCCCTTTCAGGTCCCCATATACCCAAAGGTGCCCCTGGGATCAGGGCTAGTGCTCCAGGGCATGGCTCAGGGCATGTGGCCCAGATCTGGGCATGAAGGCCTTCAGCTATCCAGCCCCCTGACCCTACCATCTGTCCTGGAAGTCAGATCAGTGACACATTGTTCCAGAAGGCAGATATCAGGGGAGGCCACTGTCCAGATGGCCCTGCTGTCCCAATTCATGTGAGTCCTTGACACCCAGCCTCCTCTCTGTGCATGAAGCCCAGGGTGGTAGCCTCCACCCTGGACACCTGCATTGCCTGTCTCGAGTGTGGAGCCAAAGTCACCCCATCAGATTCTGAGCTTTGTGGGCACAGGTGGGGACTTGAATATGCTGGCTTCTGTGGTTTAGATCTAAAATGTTCCCCACGGTGTCCTCTGTGTGGAAGGAGGCTGGATCACAGGGTCTCTGTGCTCATCAGTGAATTTACCCATGGATGGGTTCATGGCAGACGGTGCTGCTAAGGGGTGAGGACTGGCTGGAGGAGGGTGACCTGGGAGGGTGGGCTGTTGTCCCAGCCCCTCCCTGCTCTCTGCTTCCTGGCTGCCATGGGGTGGGTGGGTATCTGTCTTAGCTACTTTTTCCTTGCTGTGACTCCAGCATCTGCAAATTTAGGAAAGAAAAGGTTTATTCTCACTCGCGGTTTCAGAAGGTCACAGTCCATTCAGGTGCTGCTGGCAACCGGGGAAGTACATGGCAGGGGCAGAGGTGGAGGCCGCTCCTCGACATTATAAACAGGAAGCCGAGTCGAGGCGAGTTGAGACCAGTCCTCAAGGAAGGCAGGAATCACCTTCTGTACCCTTCCAGGTCTCATCCCAGGGATCAGCCCCTCCTGGATCCAGGTGTGGAAGGTGTGGTAAACCCCCCACCACATGCCAATAATTCAACTTACAGGCCTGTAATCCAATTTACATGCTTGTAATCCACCCCTCCAGACTAGGCCCCATCGTCCCAACAGCACATGGTACCATAGGCAGTCTATAATATTCAAGTACATGAAACTTTTGGGGCACATTCTAGATCCAAACCACAATAGTAGCTGTCCTCTACCAGAGGCCCTTCCTCCCACCAGGCCATTGCTTCATGGACTGAGACCACTGAAACTCTAATTGAAAATAAACGACCTTCCTTTAATTTGCAGGTGTTGAGTACTGTGTCCAGCACTCAGAGAGTGGTGCTCTGGGTGTATGTGGAACCCCAGAAAGACGACAGAGCTCTGAGAGCCTCCCTGGAGCAGGTGCTGAATGGGGACAGAGCCAGTTTCTAGAAGTGGGGTCCCTCTCCATAGAGGTCTCGCTCCCTGGACCCCGGGTGGGGGCGGGGAAGGGGCTCCGCCCGGCTGCGGCCAGCCCTTCCTCACCTAACATCTGCATGCTAGTGCCTCAGTGAGGGATGGATGGCTGGGTGGGCCCAGAGAACTGGGGCACGACCTCACTGCAGCTGCTGCTGTCCCTGCACAACTTCTAGCCTGGCGTCATGACCGTGCTTTTATTTTTTAACTGCATTAGGCTTTGAAAATATAAGCATTCATTTTATTTTGCTCACCCCTCACAAAGCATTTGAGTACATTTTCTCTGTGAATAAGATTTCTGCACAGAGGTCCTAGTCAGGGGGAAGGATGGTGTGGGTGCTTCCCGCCTCTGGCACATGGGGCCCAGGGCCCGGCAGGCCTGGCCAGTCTTCGTAGATCTGTGCAGGTAGGAGGTGACGTGCCGGGTGGGACTCTTCCCTTGGTCCTGTGGGAACACAGGGGTGACACTGTCCCCACATCACCTCCCCGATGCTCCTTCCCTGCCACAGCCACTTGTGAGCTACCTTAGACGGACGCACTAGGAAAGGCCAGGTAGCTTAGCGACTTGGCAGTCACCGTGCTGCTGGAGGCCTGTCACAAGTCCTTGCCTGGTGGATGTGCCCCTGGCCAGCTCAGCGAGCTGTAAACGTCATGTTCCACCCAGCAGAAGATAAGACTTCGATACCGAGGGCTCTGGTTCATTTAATCTCTGCAGTGCTGGGAAATCTGAGTTTGGGAGAACTTTGCACTGTTATCTCCTTGCAGGAGCTTCCTTTATTTCACTTTCTGGGATGTGCAGAATTTGACTTGGGCAAGGCGTCACCCCTCATCGTCAAGCTTTCTTTGGGTCTGGGCTTAGCCACAGTCATTAATCCTGCGATCTGGCTGGACACCACGCAGATCTGCCAAGGGAGAGGTGGCCTGGCATGGGCTTCCAGCTGCTAGGTACCAGATTGCCAATTTAAAAACATTGCTACGAACAAGCGAAGACCCAGAATAATTTTCATGGCTGGTTGTAGCGGTCTGACAAGGTGACCAGATGAGGATTTACCCAATTCTCTGCTCCCCACGAGTTTTATGAAGTGTTTTAGGCTAATTTGGACAAAATTGGTTGGACTTATGCCTTCCTGGTCCTGGAAACAGAAGTCTTTCTAAGGCATCCGCACTGGGGCGCACACACAGCAGAAGAGTGTTTTCAAATGAAATCCAAATTTGCTGTAGAATACACAGGGTGTTGGTAGGAATTTAAAGGGCCTCATCTGCAGGAGGTAATGCATCTGTTTCCCTGGGGAATAGCGGTGAAGGGGTGCAGGGCCAGGGCGAGAGCTGGGGACTGGGCCATCCCAGGGCACAGTGGTGACAGTGCTGGCAGACCTCAGTATCCGGCAGCTTTGAAGCTCTGTAAATTCCTTGCTTGATGCATTTTGATGTGAAAATTATGTCCCGGTCAGGTCCTAGTCTTTTGTTTAATACTCAACACACAAGATAGAAGTCGTCGGCGTTGACACCTTGTCGCTGGTTGTCCTTTCCGGCCAAAGCAGTACGTACGGTACTCATTGGCTTTGGCTCTTGTCCATCTGCTGGAACCAGCCAATGATGAAGGGCCCGCTGCATTTTGGATCCAACAATGAGCTCTTTCTTTCTTTCTTTTTTTTTTTCTTTTGGTGGTGGTGGCGTTGGTGGTATTAGAGGTTGGACCTTCACGCTAAGCCACATCCCCAGCTCATTTTTGATATTTTTGACTTTGGCAGAGTTTCTATAAATTACTAAGTTGCCCAAGCTGGGCTTAAACTTCTCAGAGGCCTGGATTAGCCTGTAAAATGGTTGGGATTACAGGCCTGAACCACAGTGTCCAGCTGAGGACACCTGAAAATGAGGGAGTCGGACTAGACCATCTAAGACTTATCCGGCATCAAGAACCCTTGACCTGATTCGGTCCCAGGGGTCCTGGCAGCCAGCCTCCCGGTGCACACCTCATCTGGGTGAAGGAAGACCAGAGCACACCATGACACAAGTCACCACGGTCCCAGAGAAGAGAGGTGGGCACTGTGTATCAGGTACAGCCCCTGGGCAGGCGGGGAGCCCCAGTTTGGGTGTGGAGGAGCCGAGGCTCAGTGTGGGTGGGGCCGTGGGGCTGTCTTCACCCTCCGGGTCTGCGAGGCCCACCGTTGCTTACCAGGGAGCCACCATTCTGAGCACGCCTTCACCCTCCAGCCCGTGGCCATTTGAGTTCAGCTGGTGAGAGGGGTGTTCGCTCCTCTGTGTTGCATACTCAAGCACTGGAGCTAGGCAGTTCTCGGTGTGCATGTGGGACTTACGTGTACACAGAGCCTTCAGTACCACTCCTGGATTCTACCCTCCATGCCTCAAGGCCTCCTCACCAAGATGACCAAGATGTGTCCAGACATTTGCCCAGAGTCCCAGGTCACCCTGGATTGAGAACCACTGTAATAGACTAACGATTTTTCTGATTTTTAAAATTGCCCCCTATAAAACGAAAGGAATATGAGCAAAAATTTTCAACACCTGAGGAGATATTTTACTGTTTGACAGAAGCCAAGGCCGCTGTGATGGCAGAAGGAGCTCATTCTGACTCCTGCGATGTCTCCCCTTCACAGAAAGCTGTAGAGACTCGCTGGCTCGCGTCCTCTTCTTTGGAGATCGCCGACAGAGACCACGACTATAGGCCACAGATTCTAGGACAGACACACTGGAAAGACGCACAGAGAATCAGTGTCCACCCAGGGGCACCTTGGATAAATACTGCTAATGTTGCTGCAGAGCAAAGTTAACGTTTGTAAATGAGACACGACCCTGATCTCCAGCACCAGGCGGTGACACTTCACCCAAATCCAGCCAGCCCCTTGCTCCACTTCATCATTCTCCACGGCCTGGCTCTCCCAGGATCACTTCCTGGCCACACTCTAACTTCTCCAAAGTCACTTCTGGCAACATTATGCCTTCCCCGGTCACCTCCGGCAGCACCCAGGTTTCCCGGGAGTCACTCCCAGGCAACACCCCCGCTTCTCCAGGGTCACTGCTGGAACGTGAGCTTTCCTTGCTGGGAGGTCACAGGCCCAGCACAGTGTGGCCAGCTGCTCCCCGAGGGCTGGAGGCCTGCCAGGCCTTCCAAGTGGGCATCCTAAATACTCACCTCATTACCTGGGGGGCTCTGAGCACAGGAGTGGGACTCTGGCGGGGGTTCCCCGCTTTAGTCCTGAGGGTCCCTCTTTCAAATGACAGCACGACAGACTTCAGTCACCTCTGTCACCCAAGGTGGGGCATGCGTGTCCACACTGACTGCAGGTCCTTGGGCAGCAGAAGCTTCTCAGACATAATCTGCACACCCCTTCTTGTAACGGGTGAGTGCTGTATTTAGCACCGGGTCTGGTACCTGAGCCAGGGGTGCCGGAGCTGGCGTCCCGGCTGAGTATCGGACATGTTGCTTCAGGGACATCTCCAGCTGTGGCTTAAACTTGGAATTTCCCCAGAAGCCAGGTGTGAGCCAACTGGGTGGCACAGACCTGCGATCCCAGTACTTAGGGAGGCTGGGGCAGGAGGATCATAATTTTGAGCCAGCCTGGACAGCTTAGTAATTTAAGGAAACTGTGTCTCAAAATATAAAATATGAGGTGCTGGGAATGTAGCTCAGGGAGAGGCCTGTGCTAGGTCCCTGGCACTGAGAACAAAAATAAACTGTGTAGAGCAAATAGCAACAAAAAAACCAAAGAAATATTTGTAGCAAAACATAAAAAGAAAGGAAGAAAGAAAAAGGCCAACCTCTAGCACATAGAGGGATTATGTAAATACCACCCAGAAAACTCCAGAGGAAAACTTATTCTCAAAAAAAGCAAGGAAAAAGCCCTTAATTGGGAAGAGACAATTTACAAATAGAAACTATAGCTGGTAACCAAACTTCCAGAAAACTGCGCTCTCTCTCTCTCTCTCTCTCTCTCTCTCTCTCTCTCTCTCTCTCTCTCTATATATATATATATATATATATATATATATATATATATATATATATATATATAAATTTTTCCTATAAAATTGGCAAAAAAAATCTTCCAGTAGTGTTCTAGTGAAAGTGCATGGAATAACATGTGTTCACTTGTCAATGATGAGAAAACACATTTACTTAATCCTTGTATTTATTAAAAATCTAAAAAGAGGGCTAGAGGCACAGTTCAAAGGTCAGAGCACTTGCCTGGCAAGTACAAGGCCCAGAGTTGGGTGTCTTAGCAGTACACAAAGCGGGCATTGTGGCCCGTACCTACAACCCCAGGAGGACTGCTGCGTGTTCTAGGCCAGGCTGGGCGTCCCGGTGAGCTCAGGACCAGTGTGGAATACACAGCGAGACCCTGTCTCAACAAACAAAAAACGAGAAGCCTAAAAATACGCTTGACCTGAAATTCCATTCCTGGGACTGTGCTCTGGGGAAGAATCATATGTTTTAAAGTATTTTAAAGTTTTACAGGCAGAAACATTAGTCACACACTTATCTCCAATGGTGAAATCAGGCAAACGGCAAATGTTAGAGGAATTGAAATAATCATAGGAACTTAATGGAAATTTGCATAATCATTAAAATGCTTCCAAATGCACTGTACAACTTGAGCAGCGTTTGTGATGCGATCCAAAGTAGAAAGTACTTAACACCGAAAAAAGGAAACCCAGAAAACCTCCCACAGCTCAGGTGCCCAACTCGCCAGGTGCCGCGGGGCCCTCGGGAGGTGGTGCAGGCTTCCGGAGGCCACAGTTCCAGGGAAAGAAGCCAGGCCTGAAGCCGCGGGGCCAAGCCAGCAGGGCTGACTCCACTGACGCCAGGGGCCAACGCAAACCTCCCTGACTTTCCGGTCGGCCCTCCTGGGCGTCGTGTCCTAGGCAGGGAAAGCTGGCGGGCACCCTGCCAGTGTGACTGCCGCAGCCTCCTCCCTGTCACACCGATGCTGGTGACCACAGGGATCTCCCGGGACACCGACCGGCCAGGAGCGAAGCTGTGAGGCAGTGGGGAGCAGCGTGCAGGGCAGGACCCGGGAGGACCAGGAGTGGGCCCTCCCTGGATGTGCCCCGCCCCAGGGCCCCCAAAACAGGGCAGTCCCCAGAAACGGGGCATCTTGTGCTTCCTGTGGGCAGAATTGCCAAGCAGAGCCTCAGGTAGACAGCGCCGGGAAGAGCTCAATGCCCGTCTCAGTAGCCATCGGGAGAAGCAAACCTTCCGGGGTCAGTGGTCGCATCCTTGTGGGGTAATCCAAAGGTAAAACCGTGTGGGAAGTTTGTCCGTGACAGACACCACAGGAGAGAGGGGGACCCTGACAGGGCCCAGGGCGTGCACAGAGAGGCCCGTCAGCCCGGCAGTGGCCCCTGCCCATCTCCTGATCGGATCGTGGCAACCGGGTAAAAATGATTTTAAAATTCTTTTCCAGCCCAGCAAAACTTGTCAGTGTGCGGGATTTGTGACTTGAACAGAAGAATTAAAAAAAGACTCTAGTCCTATAGCTGGAGTTTCAGTCACACTGCATTCTTGGAATTCCAGGTACCTGTACAGGTTCCTGGGGTGGGAACTGGTATCCCCCCTGCTCCCAGAAGCCCCCTTCCTTTGCTGCCAGAACAAAAGCCCAGCTTCCCCCGGCTCTGTGGCCCCACCCACGGTGGTCGGTCCCTTTCTTCCCCAGCTCTGCGGTCCCGCCCATGGTCTGTCCTTTTCTCCCTGGCTCCAGGGCCCTCACCTGTGCTCTGCCGACTTCCCCCAGCTCCGTGGGCCCCGCCCATGGCCTGTCCTTCCCCTGTGCCCTCGGCAGCATCCTTCGGGAGGGACCGGGGACCCCCAGCTCCAGACAAACGCCTGTCTCTAAAACAGAACGAGGTTATTCAGTACAAATGGAATGAACCTGATTTTTTTTTTCTGATCAAAGCGAAACTCTTTTGATGTTTAGCTGTTTGATAGAAAGTGCCTTTTATAACAAGCTGATATATGAGTTAATAGGACATAAAGATATTTTATTAAACTGCTAACCATTATTAATATTGCAGTTTTCACTTGAAAGAAATATGTAGAATGACACCGGAAATTAATTAGATTATTCCATGATTCTTTTACATTGCAAACTTTGATACGCTCGCATAGACATATAGGTACACTGATAAAAAGACACAAAGACAAACGGAATTTTAATGAGTGAGGGGCTTTTATCTACTAACACTTTGTGACTTAATTTTTTCTGTTTATTCTGCCTATTGATTCCAGTTGAAACCTGCTGTTTTAATGTTGTTATTGATATTCTCGCTGGGTTTCCTTCTAATTCTGGCATTGATATTACCTTGATAGGGTTTAGTTTATTTGAATTGCCTGTAGGTTTTGGTCTCCGGAGTTTTTCACTGCTTATAGACATGCGAAGATAAAACCTCTCTTTTTATCTAAAAATCCTTGAGAGACTTGGAAAGACAGAGCCGTTTTCTGAGAACATTAAAAAGCAAGAGACAACAGTCAGAAGGAATCCACTTCTCGGGGCTCCTTCCCGACTCGGCGTTGGCACTCCCTGCGAGGCGGACACCCCTGACTGCTAATCTCCTCGGGTCATTGGCGTCTGCAGACTGTGTGGGAAGAAAGGGCCGCGTAGCCCGCCCTCCCTCTCGGAGGGGGGGCTCTCCGTCATGGGCTTCGCCTTGCAAGCGGCTAATTTCTGCAAGTGGAAAGCTCACGTGAGAGTGCGTGTCAGGAGGCTGCGTCTCCTTTCCCGGAGAAGCCATCGACGTGTGAGGATCGGTTTGAACCGCGATAAACCAATGGTTTGAATGGGCTATCCCCACACCCCAGACTGTGCTCTGGGCTCAGCCTCATCTACTGTGACAGGCAAAAATGGGGAACGGGATGATTTTTCTGAGCCCTTGAAAGTGGAACCATGTCGTGAATCAACTGACGGCAGCTAGGACGGAGAATGTTTCGGGAGGACAAAGACCCAGCTGGCAGAGTAGCTGCGCTGTTACCCGTACCAGTGCCTCCTGGGTTTTAGGAGCGCAGGCGCCCACTTCCCGTGGCTTCCCTGGGCCCTCCCCGCCCCTGGTAGTCCCCGGTGTCTTATTTTCGAATGTTCCGTCTCCTTCTTGTCCCCTACGTCGACCCTGCTTTTATTGTTATCGTTCCTGCCTTCCATAACATGAGGGGGGGACTCTGATTTAAAGGCTCCGAGGTATGATTTCAGTCACGCTGAGAGCTGGATGTTAACGATTTCTTCCGACTTTTCCAAAGTCATCGATAAATTAGCTTTTTTTTTCTCTGCATCTATCGGGGGCTTTGAAATCTAGTGTTCTGCTGGTCTCCAAGGTGACGGGGAACGAGGAGGCCCTTCGTGGCGGGGGTGCACCGGGGCAGGGCAGGAGTGGCAGCAGTGCGCCCCTGGCCGCTGCTGTGTCCACCAGCTGGGTCCTGAGGGTCTGCCCAGCCCCACGGCTCGTCCACAGCAGGTGCTCGGCGTCCGTGGAGGTGCCCTGCCCTGGGCTGCCGTGCTGATGAGACTCACCTCTCTCACCACGTCTGGTGTGGACCAGGCTCCCCCGGGGCTTCATTTCCTATGGAAATCCTGCTTTGCCCAAGGGGCAAAGCACATTACGAGGCTGAGGCAGAAGGGTCACCGAGTTTGAATTTAGCCGGATGACTTAGCAAGACCTTGTCTCAGGAACTCAGTGTGAAGGCCCTGGGTTCAATTCTGAGTACCATAAAAAAATAAATCTGATAAAACGGGGTGATGGGGAAGTATTTTGAGGGGGACTAATGGCAACGTGTCTTTTACTGCCATAGATAAATGTATTTTACCGAAACACTCACCGTTTCACAGACAGTCACAGGGCGTTTGAACTGACGGAAGGCTGTGCCAATGTGTGGCCTGTCATTGTAGGTAACGCGAATGTACTCTTGTATGTAGTGAAGGCTCAGGACCCTGGACTGCTGGCACAGGTCACTGAGCCTGTGACCGCTGACCCTGACATTCAAGCTCTGTCCCTTCATCTCATAACCGGATGATAGGGTTCAAGTGCAGCCCAGCTCAGAGCACAGCGGGCAGTGCCATGGGCTCATGCCAGGGTTGTGTTTTTGGGATACAGGTATCTGTGCCAGATACCTGGACTTGGTGCCAACAGGGCATTGTGTTCAGCAGCCGGAGCCATAGGGCCTTCTGACGAGGACAGTTGCACACCCCCCGGTGGGTGGCTCTGCTGGAAGAAGCTCTGTGTGTGGCGGGCACAGTGGGTCCCTGCACAGTGGTGGGGAGAGGCCTGGGCTCTCGAGGACAATGCCAGCTGCCTTTGGAAGTGCGGACAGGTGCTTTGTGGGGTTGGGGGCAGGCCAAGGTCAGTTGTGAGGTGTGGAGGTTCATCCTCCTGCTGCTGTGGGTGTGCTACAGGGCATTAGGAGTTTGGGCACTGAGGGAACAGGGAGAATCTTAGAAAAAGGGTTGCTAGGATCCTCGAAGAAATGAAAAGAAGGAAGAAACATGTGCAGCAAAGCTTTGGTGATGCCCGCCACAGGGCTCAAAGGGGTGTGACGCTAAGCCCTAGAAGCCCAAACCCCCTCTCCTGTTAGCTCCGGGCAGTAGTCCAGCTCTGGTACCAGAGGAAAGAGTCCAGAACAGAGCCCTTCTGAATCAGAGCCGTTTGTTACATGATTAAACATGGGAGGTTTGGGAAAAGGGAGGCAGAGAGATGGGACCAAAGCTCGACTCTGCAGCTCCTGCTCCAGCCTCACTCCAGCAGGTGCCTGCAAACTGTGCTGCGGGAAAGGCATGACATGTTCATGTGGCCTGATGCCCCCTTGACAGGAGCAGACTCAGCCCAGACGGCCCGCAGTGGCAGGGTGGGTGAAGACATCGGACCACAGCAACTGGTTCTCATGAGAATGGCAGAGCACTTGGTGGCTGTCTCAGGGCAGGCAGCACACTGCGGCAGCTGGGTGGCACCTCTGAGGTCAGTGTCCCCCATCAAAGATGTCCTTGGGATCAAGGGGAGGCCGTGTGTGTCGGTGCCCCTGAGAGCCAGGTAGGAGATTCAAGGCATGAAAAAGCCCTGTGTTGCCGTGACACTTCACAACGGGACAAACGAACGTGTAATGCTTCGTGGGAGTGAATTTACCTCACATGAGTAAGCGCTTCGCGGCCGTGGGCCGCTCGTCACCACGGGATCAGCTCCGTATGGTGCCTTAATGAGATCAAGGTGAGAGGAGGGCTCTGCGCCCAGGTCTGACGTGGGGGCTTGCGGACGGGCCTGAGCAAGGTCACTGTGGGCGTCCCCAGGGGGGCACGGGGGACAGAGGAGGCAGGGTGGTTGCCCTCACTTCCCGTGCGCCTGTGCTGCTGTGCTGCCTCCCTCCCTGAGCCCCGTGGAGTCTGGGGCCTGGACCAGCCACTTTCTGTAGTGGGACAAAGCGCCCAGCATGTGTGTCTTAAGGGAGGACAGGGTTATTTGGGCTTTTGGCTTTTGCAGGATTCAGTCTACGGCTAGTTGGCTACGAGACAGAAACAGAAAGCAGAAATTTGCCTTTCTGTCTGCTTAAGGTCCCTCCTTCCTTCTATGCGAAACCCCGTGCGGGCCTGTAGTGGGGACTCGTGGCTGAGACGCCCTCAGGTACCACTCAGCGCCCAGCCGCTGGCGCTGGCGTCACCCTGGACAGCACCCAGAGACCGGCAGGCTGGGGGCCAAACTGCACAGTGGGTAAAGGAGCAGAGTCAGCACCAAGCTGACCTGGGCGGGGAAGGGCACTGCCCGAGTCTGTACTGGGGACTGGGTCCAGGGCCTCATGCCGAGCCGCGTCCGCAGGAGCTCTTTATTGTTTCACTACAACTTTTGAGATGGGGTCTCTCTAAGTCTCTAAGTTGCCCAAGCGTGCTTGAGCTTGCGGTCCTCCTGCCTCAGCCTCCCGGATTTCTGGGCTTTAAGGCCGCATCGCCACACCTGGCTAGCACCATTGGTCAAGACAGAGAGCCGGGACTGCAGGCTCGCCCAGCCAGGGCCGGGAGTTGCTCGGTGTGTCTGTGGGCCGGTGCGTCCCCAGGGCGCCGGTCCATGGGTAAGCTGAGGCACTAAACGGGCACTCAAGCGGGGAGCAGCAGCAGAGAGGGCTGCGTAACACGGTGGGGAGGGGGGGAAGCAGCCCCTTGGGAGTCTGAAGAGACAGGGAGGTGCGGGTGGGATCTGGGCGCACCGTGGGTAGACAGAGGAAGGGGGCCGTGCAGGAGGGAAAGTAAAACCGTGTGTGTGGCCTTGGACAGCGGACGGACCTGGGACCCCGAGGTGTGACATGGGGGTGTCCCTGCCGTCCCTTCCGTGAGTGGCCGTGACCAGTTCTGTGGTACTGCCAGGAGGCTGTCCCTTGTGCCTGCCTGGGGCTGTGTGGCGGTCTGCCACGCGGGGGATGGCTTCCCACCAAGGCGTCTTCTCCGGACCCCAGCACCGAGGTGCTGGCAGACTTGGTTTGTCTCACGGTCTCCGTGGCTTCCGGCGGCAGCTGGCACCTTGCTGCCCCCTGGCTTGGGGACCCCCCACCTTTGCCTCTATGTGCTTGAGAGCACCCCTCTCTGCACATGCCCTCTCTGGTTAGCCCTCTCTTCTTGTAAGGACACCGGCTATGCCTGCTGAGCCGTGACCTCAGCGCGGCGTGCATCTTAATTGCGTCTGCACGGACTCCACTTCCAGGTAAAGTCACTGTCCCAGAGACCAGGTGTCAGGACTTTGGTGGGTCACGTGGGGCACTCAACCCAACATGAACCTCCCAGTAAGAAAGCCCAGAGAGGGGACTGGGTTGCCTCTATGAGCCCTGTAGCAGGCCAGTCTCCCCCTGGCTCAGATCTTAGGTCCTGGTGGCCTCCTGCCCTATCCACCTGGCCCCTGGAGGTGACACCTCAGAAGCCTCACCTCCTGGATGAGCTGTTTCTGGCTAGGGTACCCCAGGGGTCCTTGCCAAGCCTGGGGTGAGCTGGGAGACCCCCAGTCTTCCCGTAGAGACCTCTGCCCTCAAAACAAGCAGGAGTGCTTTGTGGCGGGACCCGGGCCCCTCAAGAGGGCTGAGGTCCTGGGCCATTTCCCCCGTCTGCACTGCTGCTGCCGCCCCTGGTCCGGGATGATGTTTGTGTCTCCCTGTCTCTAAGAGTCCGCTTCTGAGCCCCCGTCTTCTCTCTCTCAAATCCCCTTCTCAGCACAGTCAATCCCATATCTTCAGTAGGATTTGAAAGCATCTACTTTTTTGGCCCTGAAAATCCACTGGAATTTAGTTCAGGTGGAGGGAGACAGAGGTATATGGAGCCTGGTGAAAGCCAGGAAGGGTGGAGGCTGGGGCGGAGCCTGGAGGTGGAGCCTGGGAGGGTGGAGGAGGTGGCCTCTCGGTCAGAAGGAATTAAATGTAGAAGTTCATTTTATCAGGGACTACTGAGCCAGGCTTGGTGGCACTCACCTGTAATTCCAGCGCTGGGAGGCTGAGGCAGGAAGATTCCAGGACTATTGTGAGGGCTCACCCTGGGCAACTTAGCAACTTAAGAAAATCCTGTCTTAAGCCTGCAGGATGACGGCTTTGGATTCAACCTCCAGTGCGCGCGCGCGCGCGCGCATACTCACACACACACACACACACACACACACACACACACACTCACACACGAGTGGCCTGCAGTGAGGCATATTCTGTGAGAGGCCCGCCAGACTCCAGGATGCAGCCGCCAAGGGCCCACCACAGCCTCAGGTAGGACACAGCGTTCTCTGCGTCTTGAAACCATCCGAAGGGGACACGTGTGGCCCACTGCCCAAGCGCTCTTGGCTCCAGGACTCTGTGACTGATCAGCAGCCCAACACAAATGGCCATCGCACTAAATTATTCAAATAGGACAAAGACATCTGGTTTGGACTTTGACAGTGACGGGAAGCCTGGAGTCTGGAGCAGAAGGTCAGCCTGGAGGGCCGTGCCCCGTGTCCTGTTGCCCCACCCTTGTGGGGGCCTCTGCGCCCAGCCCCCACCTCGTGGCAGCATCCTGGAGGTCCCTGTGTCATCCTCTCTCCAGACAGCAGGAGCCTAGTCCAGGCCACGTGTGTCCCTGCGCAGGACCTGGTCTCACGGTGGCCCCAACACGAGTGTGCAGCCAGTGAACATGTGAACTCTGCGTACAGAAACCCTTTACCAAAAATAGCACCCAGGAACTGTCCCCTGCTGCTGCTGACCTCCGGGGCCACCGGAGGAGGACCCTTCACTGGCCAAGAGTCCGTGGTCCCTGTCCCCTTCGGCCAGGCGTCAGAGGGTAGGCATGGACCTCCTTAGCAGGGCCTGGACACAGGTCCCTCCGAGGAAGAGGCCTGCCCAGCAGCACCTGTGCGTCCCTGGCAGCACACGCTCCCCCTTGGGGCTGGAGGAGAGCCCGCCACCCCCTCAGATGCTCCCAGGTGGCCCGCCCTAGGGAGGGTGCCTCTTCCCTCCACGGTGTTGGACCCGTGACTCACCTTCCTGTCAGCCCACGAGGTCACGTCTGCTGGTCCTGGAGGCGGCTTGGTGTCATCAGCACCAGCGCCTTTCCAGCACATGACTAATTTGGAGTCAGGGAGGAAACATGCTCTGACCCCCTCCCCTCTCCCGGCCGGCACCGTAGGGCCTGTGTCCAGCGGCTGGGGGCAGCGGGGCGTGGTGGTGGCCCTGGTGCCTGACGTGAGTACACGACACGGGAGGTGGAAGTGCTGTTGCACCTGACGCCAGAGCCCAAAAGGCGGCACAGCCTTTGTCACCCAGTCGCCAGCCTGCAGGGCAGAATTTTAAGTTAATACTAGACACGTATGAGCAGAGCCTCGGGGCATCTATAATTCATGATGGAGAGTGAGTTATTCTAACAGACTCCCTGGTTTGTATTGTCTACCCATCAACACGGGAGCAGAGAAACAGATTCCCAGCACGGCTTCTGCCGACTTCCGGTATTATGGTGGGTATTTTCCTGTCCGTCCGCCGACTGTGAGGAGACTAAGGGACGCATTCCAGAAGGAGGATGGAAGGAGGCCTAGGCATCTTCCCCTGGAGTTTATTGTGAGGATTTTTTCCCCCTCTGATTATTCTTTTATACGGCAGAAATGAAAGAGAGGGGATACGAGGCTGAGCCAGTGGCAGCCAGTGGCCACCGTCCCTCATCCTTTCAAAGGGCGCCAAGTTGCGGAGCCGCCCTGGGCTGCAGTCTTCTGTTCCGCCTCTTTCGCACACAAGCCTTTGATGAGCGAGCAGGCTGCGAAATCAAAGGCCCTAGAAGGGGACAGAGGTAGAGACGGGGCAGGAGGCTGGAGGAAAGGCAGCTTCCAAGGTCCCAGCCTCCCCACGCGTCAGTGGCCCAGGGGCAGCGCCAGCACCTCTTACCCTGGGAGGCGCTCACGTGGCACGGGGCTGAGCACTGGGGTCCTCTGCACCACACTGCCCTCGGAAGGGACAGGCCCTGCCTCCAGCCTCTGGAGCTGAGTTTGTACAGCATGCAACCGAAGTGCTGACTCCCAAATCCAGGCCTTGGGCCCCCCACATAAATCAACTTTTCCAAGACTGACTTTACCTCCCTGGAAAAATGAGAGAGAAATTTTGACATAGAATTTTTAGTGGTATGAACTTGGACTGTAAGAAACAGAAGCCACCCTTGAAGCCTGAGAACTCTGGCAGGGTCGTGCTGACTGCAGGCCACGTGGACACGGAGCCCAAGCTGGATATGTCCTCGGGGTTGGGCCAACCCAACCCGCGTGGGCGCCGACCTGGAACCCAGGATTGGATCCCGACGGGGACGCCGCCGCCGCTCCCTGTGGCTGGGTCCTAGAGTTCTCTGTGCTTTACCTTGGTCTCTCTTTGGGCAGGTCCCTTCCCCCAGCCTCAAGGGCAATGACTCTGGACGTGTGGGCCTCTGACCTTATGGTACACTTATAGCAGGGTCTTCCAGGATGAAGACAAAAGTTCCATATTTTCTGATTGAATTGTGATTGATTAGTTAACGGGGAATTGCTTATTAACGGCCAGTGGCGTGACAGAGACGCTCCCCACTGTTTCCTATGGAGGTCTGGCCCCACTCTTCTCGCCCAGTCCCCTTTCTTCCACTGCTGATGGGACTCAGGTGTCCCTGGGTTCCTCCAAAGCTCACAGGCTGCATGTCTGGCAGGACCCTTCCCCACAGGGGCCCGGATCGCAGCGCGCCCCTGCGGTGAGTCGAGGAGGATCGCTGCCCAGCGTTTCAGGGCCTTCTCTCGCTCTATTGCTCGTGTCCCTACCTCCGTCCCTCCTCCTCCTTCACTCCTCACCGCTTTCCGCCTCTGGCTCACGCTACTCCTCGTCTGGTCACCCTTCCTCCATGGACCTGCCGCCGCCAACTGAGGCCCTTTCTGAACAGAGCCCCCTCTGGGGAGCACAGGACATCTCGGGTGTCCCTGCACGCGAGGCTGGTCTGAGGGGCCCCTCACCCGGGCCTAGAGTAGAAGCGGCAGATGAGCAGTGGTGGGGACACTTTTGATCTCTCGGACCCTGGTATTTGCACACTGTATCCTTTTAATGCAAACAGCTTTTTTTCTTTCATGATTCTGTTGCCAACCGAACAAATATTTCTCCCCCTTCAGTTCTTTCCACAGCTTGTATCTGAGTACAGGTCATAAGTGAGGGGCGGCTCACGCAAAGGAAACCATGACGCGTGGGCCAAGGGTGTGTGTGTCCACATGAGTACCTCGTGCTTGAGAGCTCGTCATTTGCTCCCACCTGCGTCCTCACCTGGACATGCTGAGACTGCCCAGAGCCTCGGCAATACGGTGGGCACCTGGGTAAGGCACCAAGGGGTGGTTCTGGGACCACTCAAGCCCAAGACAGGTGCTGGTGTCATGGTGGCACCCTGGGAGTCACCTCTGTCCCCTGTCCTGGGCGTGGTGCCTGGGATCACGTCTTGACTTTGCTCCCTATGCAACGCCACTTCCAACATCCAGGGCCCCACTTGCCCCTCCGGCAGCCAGCAGCAGGAGCCTGGGAGAGGGCCCTGACTTCCACACGGGGAGCAGAAGAGGGGGCTGGGCCTGCATCGGGGCCACGAGTCCTCCTCCACCCCAGCGCTGGATGCGTAGCCCTCCTCCATCGGCTCACTGCTGGACGCGATGTCTATCCCCCACTGTTGTGGAATCAGAAACATCACTACTCTGGATTCTTAATTTAAATCATTGGGTTTTCTCTCCTTTTCTTTGTAGACTGCAAACAATTACAAAATCAAATGCCACCTCCAGAGGCTCTTCCATTGACTGTGTTTGGACTTGATCCTTTGATGACAGGCGTTAGGTCACAGGCACCGGGAAGGAGTGGGCAGTGACATCTAAGGTCTTTACCTACTCACCCTCATTTTTTGTGGTATCAGAGATTGAAGCCAATGCCTTCATGCTAGGCTGCATCACAGCCCTTTGATAATTTTTTTCATTTTGAGACAGAGTCTTGCTAGGTTTTTTGGCTAGCCTTGATGTTACTATCCTCCTGCCTCAGCCTCCCAGATTTTTGAATCTGTTTCGCCACCCTATTCTTGATGTTTCCCTCTCCCTGTCCCAGGCCTCCTTCTCTGGTCTTGCCTTCCCTTTTCCTGGTGGCCAGAGTGCTGTCCTTTCGTTCGTCACGGTGACAAACATCACCACTCCAGCATCCCTGGCATGAAAGATGGGTTTGTGTGTTGACTGGCCACAGCGCAGCTTGCAAGCGGCAACTTGGGGCCGCAGCCCACCTGCGCTCCCTTCCCAGAAGTCCTGCGGATGTGTGCCTGAAGATTTTACAAAAAATCAGTGAGAATAAAAGACGCCTTCGCGGAGGCAGTAGCGAGCAGAGCCTGCGCATTCATTCCTGGGATCGTCCCGACAACGCAAACCTCTTTTTCCTTCCGAATACTATAATTTTGTTTGTTTCTTGGGCTTTATTTCTCTTTCCCCGCTTTTTTTTTTTTTGAGACAGAGTCTTGCTCTGTAGCCCGCATTCGTCCTGAACTCACTACGTTGTCCAGACTAACCTTGGACTCATTTCAGTCCTCCTGCCTCGGCCTCCTGAATGCTGCGGTTACAAGCATGTGCCGCCATGCCAGTTTATGTGGTGCTGGAAACTCGAACTCAGGGCCTCGAACTTGTTAGGCAGGTGCTTTAACCACCGTGCTATTCCTCCGGGTCCCTTCCTCACATTTTATCGGTGCTGATTTTCATGTCAAACAGGAACTCCCCTAGCTGAAGTCAAAGTCCTTGTGCTCCATGTTGAATTAAAAACGTAAAAAGGAACACTGACCCGTTGCAAGTAACCGAGTGTTCAAAGGGGCGCCCGCTCCCCGTGATCTTTCTGTAACACCGGAGTCTTCTGGAAACAGGGGGATTCTGGGAGGTGAGAGGGGCGCGCAGCCGGAGCCTTCCGGGCTGGGGTACAGGGCCGCCCCAAGCGCGCCAGGGCCCGAGCGGGTGCAGCGGGGCGGAGCCCCAGGTTTCCATCACGGCTCCATGTTAAAGCAGCATCGATCCCAGCCGAAAGACGTAATCCGGCAATGAAGTCCAATAACAACTCCATTCCAGCCGGGCCGCCGATTGGAGGGCGCTAATGCTGACATTAGGGCGCTCAGCTGGGCCTGCCGAGCATCGACCGCGCCGTGAAATCTCTTGTTAGAGAAAGAAAAATAGTGTTTGCGGTGTAATTGAACAATTTTGTTTTCTGTCCCTCCGCTCCGCCTCTCCGCCTGTCTCCGCTTCTGCCTGGGCCTCTCCCTCCCTCTCCCTCCCTCTCCCTCCCTCTCTCTCCCCGAGTCCCCATCTCCGGCCGGGAACAAGGCCTGAGATTCTGTTAACACGGAAGGGAACGCGGCGCCCCCCGCGCTGCCCAGAAGGGCGGCCAGCCCTTTCACAGCCCGTTAGCCCCTAAGTAACAGCGATCGCGTGCTCATCCTTGTAACGCAGATAACTACTCGATGATTTTTTCCATCAGCTCGGACTCTGAAGGTTAAATAAGCCGCACCAGGGCGGATGCTCGGGGCGCAGGCCCTCCCCGCGCGCCCGGCCTCCCCGGCGTGGGAACGAGCGGCCCTATTTATGTTAATGCCTACACGGCTGTTACACAGGTTTCCCCATGATAAGGCGATAGGTTAATGAAATGCTCATTTCATTTTACCAGTTGTTTTCTCTGTGAAGTTCCGATAAGTAGCAAACCAATGAAGCTTGTAATTACAATCTTACAGAAACCTGGCCAATCTGTATATAAATCTCACCATCCAATTACAAGATGTAATAATTTTGCAGTCAAGCTGGTAATGAGGTCTAATACTCATGCATGCGATAATCCCCGTTGGATGCCGACTCTATCAGATGTTAGCTTTGTAATTATATGAGCAAAAAATCATTATTTCATGTTCAAGTAGAAAATGAGGTTGCTGGGAAGTTAATTTTCTCTATGCTCTGTGAAGCGTAGACAAGAATTTAATGATTTAATTACAGTTGTTAGCCCTTTTTTGCGAGAGGCTTAAATTGAGCTAAGCATTTTTCATAGCCTGACATCAAGAGTCGAGAAACATCAAGGATTTTGACAGCAAACAAAATGACGGGGAGCCCGCGGGCCCTGGAATTCTGGAGAGAGCGGCTCCCCGGCATTCTTAACAGCCTCGGAAAACGGCTGCGTCCGCATTGCCAAGGTAACCAGGGCCCAGGGACACAAACCTGCTGGATAAAAGCGACATCGACAGATATTAGCCGCTCACTCTTTCTGCGCCGGCTGCTAATCCAGTGTCTGTGGGTTTGTCATATCAGATTAGGGTGACAGTCACGGTGAGCGGGGCGGGGCGTCCAGGCCGCGGCCCCCAGCCCTCGAGCGGCCGAGTCCGCAGAGCTCTGGTTTGCACACATCCTTTATGGGCGGGCGCGGTAAATAAACCCCTCCTGGGATCCCCGAAAGGGCGCCACGCGCGGCCTTCCTTTCCTCTCATTTTTGGAACCTGCTTGAAGCTATCTGACTCTCCTTCCGAGGCCGACGCCCTGTTCACTCACCGGCCTGTGTTTGGAGTAGGGTTGGAGCCCAGAGCCCCGCGGTGCTCTTCTGCCAAGGTCGGCTGTCACCTGGCGCTGGAGAGGCAGAAGCCAATGGGGGCCCTCTGCCCACCTACCCACACCGGTGTGCGCCCACGCGCGGCACCCCCCATGCACATACGCTCACGTGCATGCGCATACATGCATATGCATGTGACCACGAGCATGCATGCCTGCGCACCTGCACACAGGAACACCGCAGGCAAGCATAGTGCACACATGTGCGCAGGCAGGCCCATGTAGAACTCCCACACGCATATGTGTGTCGCGCATACATGCACACTGGGCATGTCCACACGCACCTGCGCACGCATGTGTGAGCTCCCACACCCGGGTTCTCCACGCAGCTCGCCTGTGCTGCCTCGCGGCGGCAGGTTCCCTGGGAAACTCCAGGCCTTCGATTGTATATGCATGACAGCAGGTCCTAATTCCGGCGTCAAATATTTGCTCTGAGTCGCATCCGCCAAATGGCATGGGGGCATTTTTGCTTGGGCGGGACACAGGTCCATAATTGCTTTTCAAATTTCATACAGTTGCAGAAGCAGCGGTTGCCCTCCGAGTCATTTACGGAAGATTGTCACACACTGTTCGCAGGCACCATGACCAGCACCTTTTAGGCTGAGGTAAAATCCTAGCTTGGCAAGGCGTCAAAGCTGGCTCTGTGCATGTGCATGGGGCTGTTGCCACTCAGAGGTGTCTGGCCACCTTACGGGTGGGGATGTGTGCACACAGAAGGTGTGTGTCTTGGGTCGGGCCTTCTCCGGATGCAGCTGGTCACGGAGTCTGCAGGGCTGGTCTGGCACTGGAACCCAGCCCTTCACAGGCACTTCTGATTCTGTGGAGAAATTGTCCTTCAAAAATGGCAGAAGCCACAGCGGGGCGGGGCAGGGCATGGTGGGAGGGTGAGCTCCCTCCGTGGACCAGTCGCCCACCAGAAGGCGCGTACCCAGGCCTTTGCCTGTGCTCCTTCTCCTGCCATCCCGTCTTCACGACAAGGGCACGTGCTTCCTGTGCTGCCCTGCTCTGCCTTCCTCCTGCCCGGCCGGTCTCCACCTCTTCCTCCTCGGCCCCCACCCCACTTCCAGTAGACCAGTTGGCCCGGCTGGCCAGCACGAGAACCTTCAGTCCAGCCGCTCCCCTCGGTGGCTTTGGTTGCTCTGTCACTACCATGCTTCTTGCCTGTAGCTTGCCGAAATGGCTGCTGTCACAGCCGTCGGGATGCGGTAGGGGCTTGGGAAGGACCGTGACCCCAGCTGCAAGTTACCAGCCCCACACCGATAGCCACTCTGAGGCCATGAGGGCATTTTGTTAGCCCCTTACAAATTAAACGAAAACTCAGGATGCCCACTTTTCTTAGGTCCTGTTTTCTCCAGCACCAGGTGGGCATGGAGGATTAGAAACAGCCCAGTCACAGCCAACTCTTGGAGGTGCAGGTGCAGGTTAACGTTTTGAATCTACTCAGGACATAAAGGCTTTGAAGACGCATCCCAGGGAGGACGAGGTCAGGTGCCCCGTGTCCCATCTCCAAGCCCTGGGTGCAGCCGTGCTCAGCCGAGCTGTGGCCCCTTCCGGCAAACTCGGCTATTCTTCTCCCTTTTTACTTTTATTTCTTGGTGGTAGGGAGGATCAAGTGCAGAACCTTCACGCTAGGTGCACTCAGGCATCAAATGTGGAGTGTCCAGAGCTGAGCCCATATTCTGCGGTCCGGAAGACACGGGCACCTGTTGGAGCTCGCCGAGGGTTTGTGTACACAGAAATGCAGACATTAAGCTTTTCAATTAGCCTTTGCTTCCAGTATTAACTCTAAAACAATACTTTTATATTTTGAATCTCAATAACTTTTAAAGTAAGCGCGGGAGATGTCGTTAGAACGCAGAGGTAGCTCTTGTCTATGGCTGAACTTTCAGAGGCAGCTTTAAAATCTCAGCAGATATTTAAATAGGAGGCAGTCACCACAGCGAGGCCCCCAAGGCTGCGAGTCCCTCTTGGCCACCCTCTGCTCATCCCACCACCCCGCCCCTTCCCGAAGTCCTCTTTCCCCAGTGTCTTCGGTTGTGCTGTCCTGGCTGCCTTTGTGTCCTGAGTGGATTCAAAATATTGACCTTTCAAGGTCGTTTTGACTTGGGGAAAGGAGCCAGATGTCGTCCGGTGCCGGATCCAGTCACGGTGGAGGATGAGGATGCACTGCCATGTTTTGGCCATCCTGTCCTTCCGCCGGTGGCCCTCAGTGGCATTCACCATAGCTGTAATCACACCTCGTGGAGGTGCCCAGGCGAGGCGACTTACGGAGCTGCTTCAGAAAGTGGCACGGTCGGTGGGACGAGTGTGCGTCGAGTGAGGAGGGGTTGAGGGGGGCTAATGGCCATGTGGTTTTTATGTAATAGATTAAGAGCAGGTAGGCATTCACCACGTCCTTCTGCCACAGTGTGTGTGCCTCGCGGTGTAAGCACAGAGGGGGCGGCACTCGCCTGGCCCTCGGTGGCTTCCTCTCCTGACCACCGTCTCAAGATCCCAGAAATGAGAAATGTCTACAATTTAACTTGCCATGGCCCAGGAACATAATTAAGGGACAACCCTTGAAAACCGCTCCTCGAAGATTGTCTTTTAATTGCCATCCTGCTGGAAGAGACGAGAACGGATGGAGCCGTCCCAGCATCCCAGTCAATCTGGGGCTCTGGCAGGGTAATCACTGCAGGAAGGTTCTGGCTTGGAGGAAGGAGATCGCGTCCTGGCCCATCCCGGGGAGAGGCCCCATGCCCTCTGTCCCGGCCGTTCTGCTGTCCCCAGCCTCACTTCTTACCTCTCCCTGCCCGTCCTCCCCCAGCACTGCCGGTCCGCCACACCCGACCCACCCCACCCCGGCCTTTCCCATTTTATCTACGAGCCTTGTGTGCCAATTCCAGGTTTGGACTAAGATTTGTTTACAACGGGGTCGGGGAGCCCAGCACTCCCACCTCAGTCCTCTTGTGCATGCAAGTGGTTTAGGCCAACTGGAAGTGTTACCTGTCTCTCCAACTCTGTGCCCGCATTGGGTACTCGACAAACCGCGTCCTGCAGGTTGGTGGCTTGGTATGTTTTAAGGCACTGGAGCCAAGATGATTCTTTCTATGAGTTCAGAGGCTGCATTAAAAGAATCGAAAGGAGGGTTGGTGGAGGCTACGACCCTAGCACTCTAGGAGGCTGATGCAGGAGTATCTCACCCTTGAGCCCAACCCAAGCAGCTTAGTGACTTAGTGAGACCCTGTCTTAAAGCCAAAAATAAAAATGGTCTGGGAAAGGAGCCAGTGAGAAGGCCCTGGGCGAGTTCCCAAAACTCCCTCCAAAAATACTCCTTGTGCGTACATGGGCCTTGCACGTGTATGGGCTCCCCAGACGTGGCCTCGTGTCCCTCCAGCACACAGCTGGACTGGACTGAGTAGGCCAGGGTCCTCACACTGGGACCCAGACACCCTGGTTTTTGAGAAGCAGTAGTGACACCTTCAAGAGCAGAATTCTCCCCCTGCGCCATATGTGCCCTGAGGGAGCATCACCAGCCAGGCTCAGCAAGGTGTTCTAGCAGTGACTCCATGGCATTTGAGAGGTCGCTCATGTGCTCGCCTCTGAGGTTTCTTCAGATGTCCCCCATCTCAAAATTTCCCACCTCAGCCTTTTGGAGATGACCCATGTGACAGGACCAGTCAACACGCACCTGGCATGGTGAGACCCCAGGGGCGGACTGGTGAGGGAACATTTTCAGCGTTACAAAAGTAGTGGTGGCCTTGGGAGTTTGCTTCTCACTGGAGGAATAACCCATCCCTCCTGGCGTTGGTGAAGTGGAGCATGGAGAGGTGTGGGTAGGCCTGTGTACATGCGTGTGTGCATGTGTGTGCATGGCATGGACACACACACGTATAACCACATATCCAGTTGTGTCACCCAGAAACCACAGACAGGAGCTGGAATGAGAACACAGCAAGCCGCATTCATCTGAGCAGATCAAACAGCACAGGGAGGTCAGCGCTTTGGCCGGAGGCCGAGTCTGTAAAACCCAGATGAAGCCACCCTGCACCACGCACAGGCTTTATTAATCACCTAAGGGACTCCTGTGAGGAGGCTGGGGACCATGACCACCCCACAGCGTCCCGCTCACCTCCCGCGCCCCCATCCCATCACCCGTCTTGTTGGGAGTCTGCTTAACATGGGGAGAGTTGTGACCCGTAATTGCGGCAGAGCCGCAGCAGGTTCTCAGGGGCTTCTGCACGGCGGTGCCCAGGCGGCCTCCATCTGCCACGGCCCCCTTCGCCTCCCAGGGGGCAGCCTGGCTAATTTTTCAGTCAATTAGCAGAGAGCTGCTTTTGTTCTGCCGCCCACCCCTGGCTCTTCTTACCAGGGGAGCCCGTGCTCAGATGGGCCAGGTTTGGGGAAGCATATTGTGTCGGGTTTTTCCGCGACCCCTTGCCACGGGGGCAAACGTTATCTCGGTAATCTGGGCTATTGCATTGAAGCCGGATGCCGCCCTGCCTTTGTGTCCCAGTGCCTGGGCCGGAAAAGGGGACACCGTCGCTGGTGTGGTTCTCCCTGGCTTGTGCAAGTCCATTTATTTTGTTTGGCAAAATTATTCTTTTTATGAGTGTGTGGTCCTGACTCATAATAACCGCGTTCTGCATGAGGAGCGGGTCCACGCCCACGTCGCGTCCTGGTCACCCCGCCCCATCTTCGCGCCCTCTCCACGGTCTTTCTTCCTGTTTTCTCCCATCACTCGTTTTGCTCGGCTGCTTTTCCATGCTTTGGTTTTGTCACTTTAGAGAAACCACGGGACACTTAGTCTTCTGCCTCGTTTTACTAAGGATGAAAGTTTCCAGGCACACCCATTTTCCTAAGAAGGATTCACAGTTATCCCTCTTTGTAACAGAGTAGTACTCCATTGTGTAAATACACCACACCTTCTTTAACTATTTATCTACTCAAAAGTCACCTAATTTAAGGTAAGGCATAATTAAGATAAGATATTGAATAGACTTGCCAGGTAGGAAATGGTTTTCCGGCTGAACCTCAGTACTGGAGGGTGGTGTCTGCTGGTGTGAGGCCAGGCCCACTGAGACCCGGAGTTTCTGCAGAGGAGGATGCCATGATGTGTGAAATCCTCTGGGAGTGCAGAAGCCTGGGCTCCCCTCTGCCTCAGTTTCCCAGGCAAGGAAGGAGAAAGCAGGCACTAGCGGGCCTGGCCCAGGGGCCGCACGACCCTCACACGCATCCTGCCTGCCTCCCGAGCCCCCCACACCGAGGGGCCAGGCACGCGCCATCGTCCTCCAGCCCCGCGCGGTCCTTCCTGCTGGACCAACCTGAAAGCCATGGCAGGCCCCGCGGCGCAGGCCTGTCACCTCAGCCTTCTCTGAGGCTGAGGCAGGAGGACCACAAGTGCAGCCTGGGCGACTTAGAGATCTAGTGAGACTGTCTCACAACCGAAGATAAGAGCGGGCTGAGGATGTAGCCCAGCGTGGTGGTCCCAGGCTCAATCGCCAACACCACAAAACAAACCAAGACAAAACAGAAACAAAAAGAAGCAGAGAGAGAGAGAGAGAGAGAGAGAGAGAGGACACTCGCAGGTCCCTAGGGCGCGGTCCTCTCCCACCGCCCTGCAGGTCAGGCGCAGGATGGAGGCTCCCACGGGACCGTGGCCTGTGCAGCTCCAGCCAGCTGTGGTTTCTGTGTTCTGGGCAGTAGGCATTTCCGGGGAGGGCACAGTCCCCACTGGTCTGGGGGTGAGCGGCTTCTCTGTGTCTGTGATGCCACTGCCCAGAGTGTTGGGGGAGGAGGGCCTGCGGGTCCTCCTGAAATGTCCCCCGTGAAGTGGCCTTTCAGACTGGGCCAGGCCCACCCTGTGCCCACTTTAATTCCACCAGGGGGCGGAGCATGCCCTGGCTCTTCCCCCAGCTCACTGACCCCTGGGGTCCCCCAAGGGAGCCGGGGACCAGCCTGTCCTCTCCCGCCCCTCTGCCTGGCCTCTGGGCTGTGTCCTCCCGGGCTTCGTAAATACGCTTTTGCTCCATGCTGTGCAATACGATATTCACTGGGGCTGAGCTGGGGTTAACAGGTTTCTGAAATTTTCATGGCGTGACAGCCTGTCCTGCATAATCCCCTCAGCCGACGCGTGCTCGGGGCGCCGTGGTCCTGTGTCACCCTAATAGTCTAGCATTACACTTGTCTGGCTGTCGCTGCATATGGGCTGCGGATACCCCTAGGGCGGCTCCTGTGTTCACCGCTCTTAAAGCGGCAACGTTGGGCCCGGCCCACAAGGACAGAAAGCGCTGTCCTCCCACAGTGGGCGGTGATGACAGAGCTGTGGGCTGCTGTGGGACAGCAGTGTCCTGTCGGTGGGAGCTGTCCCTATTAATTATTGATTCTGCCATCCTCAGAAGGAGACGACCCTTCAAATCCATTTCATTAACTTTTCTGTGATACTGGACAACTGAACCCAGGTCCTTGACAATAAGCTATAGCCCCAGACCGTGTTTTAGTTCTGATTTTGAAATAATGTCTTTCCAAGTTATTAAACTGCCCAGGGTGAGCTCAAAACGTGATCCTCCTACCTCAGCCTCCCAGACAGCGGGGAGTGTTACAGACCTGTGCCAGCAGGCCTGCTGACATCAACAATTTTAACGCAGTTAGCTCAGTACCACTTGGTGCACTTCCAACGTCACGCAGGCTCCACCCACGTTGAGTTCCACAACAGCCTTCATCCTCCCCAGGTCAAACCTGTGCCCACTGCACTGCCCCTCTGTCCACGGCCCTCCCCCATCCCTGGAGGCCATCTGTCCTTCCAGCCTCTGAAGTCCCCCATCCTAGTCACCTAGTACAGGGCCGTGTGCGTGGCTGCTCCCTCCTCCCGCGCCCCACGTCCCTCACAGCGGTTGACCACGTGTCCTCACCCTGCTGCCCGTCGTGGCCACATCTCTGTGCCAGGAAGGACCTGTGCCCTTTGCTGTGCTTCCCTGTCTGCCTGCCAGCTGACCGACACCAGGCTGTCCCCACGGGGCAGCCGCAGTGCCCAGGCATGCGCCTGTGCGCCTGTTTTCAGCTCTTTGGGTTTGATTTGAGCCTGCGATTGGCCTCGTGAGTCCTACACAATTCTTACTTTTTTATGTATGTGTGTGATACTGGAGTTGAGCCCAGGGCTTTCACCCTAAGCTACATCCCCCGCCTGTATTTATTGTTTGATTTTGAGACAGTCTCACTAAGTCCCCAAGTCACCCAAGCTGGGCTTGAACTTCTGGTCACCCTGCCTCAGCTGCCCCGAGTGTGGAGACAACAGGCCTGGCTGACATCTGGTTGTCTGAGGAATCTGGAAAGGAACATTGAGAAGCGTCCCCTCCTCCCTCCCCCTCGGCCTGGGCTGTGGAGAATGCGCGCTCTGGGGACGCTCCGTGTAAGGGACACGCCAGTCACTATCGTGTCCATGGCGACGGGTGGGGCAGTCGTCACTCCCCTTGGGGTCACCGTCTGGCTTGGATCCCCATATCCCTCCAGGATTGCACCAGGCAGGTGCTTGGTCAGTGGCGCCGTGCTCGCTGTAATTATGTTCTGAGGGATGTGGGGTGACACGGGCTCACCGGCTGGTCTTTGTGGCTGCCGTCCCCGACTTCTGTGGAAGACAAGCACCTGGAGGGAGGCGGTTTCAGGGTGGTTCCAGCGCTTCCTACTATCATGCATACACTTCTCTCACGACTGCACCCCTGGAAACTGTGGGCCCGATGGCCCTGTCGTCCTGCAGGCTGTGAGCATCCAGCGGTGCACCCTAGCGGCAGGAAAGGGCCAATGGGCTTGGTGTTTGCTGAACATAGCCTCTCACGGTGTGTGCAGGGGTCTCAGAAGCCAGGGGGTGACACGAATGGCCCGCGACCATCTGCCCTGCGGATCCTTGGTTGTCACTCAAGCAAGTGAGAAGGAAAGGCAATGGGGAGCCCCACACCATGAGCCCCGCAGAGCCTGCCCTCCTGGGGTGTCGGAGATCCCCGCCGCCTGGGGCCCCGGGGTCCAGGGGAAGTCCGACCTCTACTCTTGTCACATGTGCGAATCTGTGTTCTCTCTGGTGTTCACTCAGAGCCTAGTGAAATTAGTAGATTTATGTGCTTGGGACTCAGAAAAAAATTGAGGATTGTTGAAAAATGAATTGACTTTTTAGAAAATTCTTCCTATTTAAAAAAAAAAATCTACCCTCAAAATGTCCTGAAATTTGCAGTAATGATCAGATCTAAATGGCCAACGAAAGCCAAGTCAGCTGCACTTCTCTCCCTCGTGGAGGCCAAGCCATGAGTGTGCACGCCCAGGTGGCCTGCTCACCTTGGTGGGACTCGCTCCCCAGGACGGGAAGGGACAGTGGAGATATAAGGGACCTTTGAGAGGATCTGGACGTGTCCACAGCAGATAGAAGTCGGGACACATGGAGTCAGAACCACGTGTGGGGTCTCGCAGGCCCAAGGAGAATTTTTGGATGCCACAGAAGGGCTCAGGGTTGGTGTTCTCAGAGGACTCTAGGTCCCGCACCAGGGCAAGTGTCCCCACGCTGGTGGCAGACACACAGCTGAGGACAGAATCCTCCTCCTGGCAAGCCACAAAAATATCACTAGCTAAATGAGGCAAGATATTTGTGTTTTTATAATTGTACTTTTCCCGTTCCAATTAGAAGAAAATAGCTTTTGCGTTATCTCTCACCGGCAATCCCCACACTTCTTTCTGACGCTGGGGATGGACTCGGGCCCCGGGCTGCTAGGCACGCTCCCTGGCACTGCGCCTCCCTCTGCCCTCTCTCCAGCCACTTGGCTGTCGGGCGGGGCAGGAAGCGCCTGTTTCCAAAGGTCCCTTCCTTCCCTCCTGACTTCTGCTTTTCGAACTAAAGTTTAGTCAGTGAGGTGGATAAAAATTGGGAAGAGAGGAAGTACTGCGTGTGGGTCTGCACCTGCGTGCCTGTGTACCTGTTTCTGCATGTCCATTTTGTCTGTGTGTTTGTATGTATGTATATGTATGTTTGTGTCTCTGTGCATTTCTGTGTCTGAGTATGTTTTCATGTGAGTCTATGCCTGTGCATGGCTAGGTGTGTTTTTTTGGGTCTGTGTTTCTACATGTGGTTTGTGTTTGGGGTATGCGTGTATTGGGGGAATTATAGACAGACTCCTACTCGCCCGTGTTGGGGTAGGGAGGGGATTCTGTGATGTCTCCCAGTTCCGGCTCAGGGACAACAGCTTGGGATCCTGGGGACAGCTGGGAATGTGCCCTGGGAGCCAGCAGGACGCAGGGGAACAGGCTCTGGCACCTCGGGAGGTGTGGTCTAACACCTGGAGCTCTGGACGCTAGCTGCCAGGGAGGCGTTGCAGATGGGCAAGCCGGTGGGTTACAGGCCACCACACAGGCTGGTCCAGAGCAGGCCAGGTGACTCAGAGCACCACATGCTGGGAAGGCCACCTGTCCCCATTCCTAATCAGGGTAGTGCCCAAACTTTCCGAGGAACCAGGGAAGGGGAGCCAAGAGTTAGGGGACGAGACAGACTTTCTTCCCAGCTTCACGGTACGAGATCAGAGGTAGAATGGGCTGTGCCAACAATAATCGGACAAATCTCTGGTGAACTCACACAGGCATACACATGTGCCCATATGCATGAACCAGCACTCACATACATACACATGCAGGCAGGATATCTGTGCTCAGCACTCATTTGGACTGTACCGCTCCTAGAGCTCCATCCCGTGTCCACACTGGAACTGGAGTCCCTCTAAGGACCACAGGACTACCGGGGCAGTAGTCACACTAGGCCTCCGCACGCTGGTGCGTCCCAAGCCAACTCAGCCCCCGAGTGGCGTGAGACAGAAAGAACACACTGTGTCAACTGACTATGTGTGAACAGCCCGAGCAGAGGCTGACCGTGAGGCTGTGTGGACACCGAGCTGTCCCGGGCAGCTCCTGATGGTAACCTGACAGTTCCGGCGGCCGGCTCAGCCCCTCCTGACTCCCTGCGGAGGGTCTCCCTGCTCCCTGGCGTGTTGGGGAGTGAGTGATGCCTCTGCTTCCTGGTGGGGTGGCCACTGCCCACTGTCGTGTCAAACCTTCTAGCAACAACACCAGCTGAGCAAGTGAGCAGAGAAGGCAGACGGGGCATGGAGGCAGAAATACAGCTGACTTCCAGCTCTGCCGAGGGCTTTGCTGGAACCGAATACGGTGGGACTGGGTGCATTAGTTTAAGTTCTTTCAAAAGGCAGAGTTTACAGATTTTATCACAAAAAGGTCTGTTAGGAGGGCTTACAAATCCAAGGATGGGGACAGTCCCAGATGGCGGCTCAGCCGTGGAGCAGATCTCCCGTCCGGGACTGCAGGACGGCCGGGGAGGCGAGAGTGGCTGTAGATCTCGGGTGAGGACCAGAGCTGAAGAGCAGCGACGGGCAGACAGGCGCACGTCGAGACTGCAGCGAATCTGGGCTGACGATCTGCGGCTGCAGCAGGTCGGCGTCTGCGGGCAAATGCGGAGGCGAGAGCTTTCCCAGAGAAGAGGCTGCGACAGTTGTCCCTCCTCCTGACGTTTATACCATAGAAGTTCCCGTTGGCCCGCCCACACCTGGGTGGGTGCTCTTCTCTCATTGGCCAGCCCACACATCACTCACACTCTGATCCAGACCAGTTCTTGACCCCCAGTCTAGGGTGGTTGACAAACCCTAATCCCCTTGCAGGTGTGGGCCCTGGTTCCCTCAGGTTGACAAGGTCCCGTCAGTGCACACCTTGGGTGTCCGGCACTGCCTCGCCTTTCCGGGTGGGCTGGATCTGAACGCGCACCCCTGATCCCTGCCCGTGCCCCGCAGACTCGAGCCAGGCGCACCCCTCTCTGGCCTTCTGGCCAGTGGCTACTCCTCTCGCGTGAGTCCTTGTGCTGTCTGCCCTCGGGGAGCGCGTGGGCCGCCCCCAGGTTGGCTGATCACAAGGGCAGCACGGCTGTGGCCTGCTTCAGCCCCCGCCAGACGTCCCGTGGCATGAATCTAAGACAAGGTTTCAGGCAGGCCACGTGCCCCCTGAGGGGGTTGCCGCACCCCTCGCTACACAGACCTGCGTTCCCAACAGGACTGTCCGGAGTGCCACGCGGCCCACTCCATCTTGAATAAATCGCTTCTGGTTATGATTGCGTTCATTTTTACGGCTTCAGATGTAATACTCTAGCAGCTAAGCTGGCATGACTAGGCCCCTGCTTGGAAGCGACATGGGCTCCGGGCAGGCTCCGCCACGGAGAGAAGGGTCAGGGCGCCCGCCCTCCTCTCCCCGACGGGAGGGCGGGGCATAAACTTCACTTTTGATTGGTCTCAGACAAGGGGAGAGCTCATGGATGGAGGCCTTTGAGCCTGCAGCACTGTCCGTGGTGACTGAAAAATCACACGGTCATTTGAGGCAAACACACGCAGGACTGATTTTGTGTTCTTTTTAGTAAACTATTTTTTAGGAGTTTTTCGTCTTCTCAAAGCTGCAGGTTTAGCATAAATGAACATACACTATCTTTCAACACTAGGATCCTTTCTTAAAGCCTAAAGGATCTCTCTTGAAAACTGTCTTCTTTACTTAGGCTGGTAACTTGATATTCTTTCCTTTTTACATATATTTAAAACACACATATGAATGACTGATCATATTAATCTTTTTTAGTCAAGGCTCCTTTAGATTGTGCTGTCTTCCAGTTTTCTGTTTCCTTGACTTCTGTGTATACTTGCAATTCACTTTTTAGGTTTTTAAAAATTTATTCTGGAGCCCGGGCTGGCCTTGGACTCACGGCAATCCTCCTGCCTCAGCCTCCCAAGTGTGGAGGTGACAGCCATGTGTCACCACGCCCGGCTTTATGTGGTGCTGGGAAATGGAATGTCGGGCCTCGTGCTTGCTAGGCAAGAGCTTCAACCCCTGTGCCGTCCCTCCAGCCCCGGCAGCTTCTCGAGTTACTGTCTTAAGTAACTAATTTCATGATTCCTCATTGCCTGTATGCGCATTCGAAGCTGCCTGCTTCTCTCCAAGGCCAGCTGCACATGCACAGCCAGCCTTCATGACGACGCACATTCGACACGTATCAGCCCAGATTCTTAAAAAATGTCTGCTGCGATTTCTTCTTCCACGCATAGTTAGAAGAATGCTTCTTAACGGACAGAGAGCTGTGGCCTTGCCCACCTGACTCTGGTTTTGTTGTGTCTGTGGGCTTGCGGCTCGTGAGGCGACCTCACTTTATGGTCCTCCACGTTCACAGAGCAACATTCCACTGCAGTTGTTGAGCATGTGTGTGGACGTGTGTGTCCGTGTAAGCATGTGTGTGACCGAGGCGAGGTCGGCTTCCTGGGCTAGGCAAGTCTCTCTCTGTGGACTTTTTCATTTCAATTGTTGAGGAATCTGTGCTCACTTCCCCCACCCAACCGTGACTGTCTCTCCACTCTTCCAGTTCTGTCTGTCTTGGCCTTAGAGAGTTTCAGAGTTTATTTTCAGGAGAGCAGGACTGTAGGACTCTGTTTCTTGGTCAACCTGACCTATGAGCCTCTGAAATGTGCCTTCTCCTGCTGCCTTCCCCGCTGGAAGCCGCAGAGCCAGCACATCTGTGTGGGTTCCGTGTGTGTTTCGCAAAGAACACACATTTGCATCTGCTTCTCCTTATTCAATTAGCAATGGTTTCTTCCTTCTTGATAGGATTCGACTTACAGTGAATGAAGTCCCTGAGACCCCTGAGTCCCCATCCACCCTCTCCCATTTTCTGGGTTTGTTTGCTTATCCACCCTTCCCACCCCTTTTGGGTTGATAGAATGCTTTTGTCCTATTCATCCTATTCTGCTTTCTCTTAAGTTATACAGTCTCATGTTGCTCCTCAAGAGTTCCCCTAGACATTTCCGCTTCAAGATGCACCCCCAGCTCCAACAGCAGCTTGGAATCTGAGGCTTTTATGAGCAAGATGACAGCCCTTCCAAAGTTCTGAGTGGTGTCATTTCACTGGGGAACTCTTTCTTTTTTCTTTCTTTCTTTCTTTCCCTTTCTCGTTCAATCTGTCTCTCATAAATGAGGTCTCTTCCAGATGAGTTCACTCCAGGTTTTCTGTTCAGGGAGAGTGAAATCACATTTCATCTAAATCAACTAATAAATAGAAAGATAATATATACTCCAACCGAATTTATCAATTTTAAGTGAAATCATGTTCTAGAACTTTCTCAACCTCAAATACCATTGTGCTTACTTTTCTTGTGCCCAAATTTTGTTATCTACTAATTAGACCTTGGTCAGTGTAGTACTTTCTCAGGATCCCATAGTCTCCTCCACAGAGCAGAACGCACTTGACAATCGCCCCTGTGTGGTGTACAAGGACCCACCATCCTTGCTTCTCGCCGACTGGTTTACCGGGGTGGGTTAACCACAATTTAGTCTTCCGTTCACTTGCTAAATAAAAACATTTGAGTTGTGTTTAGTGTGGAAGCATAATAAATACAGTTGTCACGGACACTTATGAATCCTTTTGGGGGCCATATGTTTTTATTTTCATGGATAAACATGTCAAAGAGGAGCTGCCTGGTCACGGGGTAGGTGTGAAGCCACGTGGTCGGTCGTCTTCCCCAGTGGCGGTGCCATTTCGTCTCCTTGTGAGTTTCTCAGAACCGTTGCTGCTCCTCCTTACAGTACTCGTAATTGTTAGCCTCGTAATTGTTATTTTTTTGTTTGTATTGGAAACACATACCAATGAGGCCCCTCCAGGAGTGGGGGACAGTCATTACATTAAATATATACTCCTTGACTGTTTCATACTTTCAGGCTATTATAAATGGTACCTTAAAATCTTTTAAATTCTAAATATTTATTTCATGAAAAAAATAATCATTTTACGTATGAATTTTTCATCCCAATGCCTTGATAAATTCACATTTTATTTCAACTTTTTGTGAATTCTTTGGGATTTTTATAGAAATAAGTATAAGCAATTACAGTTTTATTTCTTTCATTCCAACTCTAAAGCCTTCATTTCTTTGCCATGTCTTACTGCAGTGGAAAGCATCTCCAGTTAAATTATAAACATTTTACAATGACGGCAAATATTTCTGTCCTGTTCCACCTGGTGGGTCTATTATGAAGAATAATATTTGCTGTAGGGCTTCCTTCAAGGGCTTTGTTGAACTAAAACCCTTCCCTCTCTTGCTTATTTGCTGAGTTTTTATTAACTTGTGAAAATCGTCTTCACTTTTTTGCTCTGTTGTGATTTTTAATAAAACCATATAGGGATATCAAAAGTTGCAGATTCTTTTCTGCATCTATTGAGGTGGCCTTATAAATTTTGTACTTTTAGTCTGTTCATATAGTCAATTAGTTTGATTGGGTTACAAATATTTTAATAATTAGCCTTTGCTAAAATGTGCTGCCAATGATTATGAAGCATTGTTTATTCTATCTGTTTCCAGAATCAATTAGCTGAAAGTTTTGATAAGAATTTTAGTATGTTGTTTTCTTTTCTCACAGGGTCTTGGGCTGGTATAGGTGTCAGGGTCATGCCAGTTTGGGGACAAGAAATGGAGAGGTCACATACCTGCTCTATTTTCGGGAAGAGTGTGTGTAGGACAGTGACTCTTGTTTCCCGTAAATTTTGAGATAACTGATCCCTGAATCCATTCTGATCTCCAAACATGGGTTTTCTTTATGAGAAGTTTTAAAAATACACACTCAGCTTCCTAACCATTACAAGGTTGTTCAGGACACCTTTGGAATATTGTACTATTCAAAAACTGCACATTGTATCTTAGCACTCAAGTTTACAGATACAAGTAAGTTCCTAATATCCTCTAATATCTTTTTATTTTTCTGTGTTACGCATAACAACGTCATGTCTTTCATTTTTGTTATTGGTGATTCATAGTCTCTGGTCTCTGCTGCTTTTATTCATTTTGGTGCATAGTTTATCAACAATTATATTGACTTTCTCAACTAATCAAATTTGATTCAATGTAAGATGCTACATTTAACTGATCTCTGTCTTATCTTGATTGTTTACTTTACTTAATTTGACTTTCATTTGTTCTTGTTCTCAGGATCATTAGAGGGGAAGCCAAAGGCGCTAATTTCAGATATTTACTAATAAATCATCTGGCACTATAAGGTTCTACCTATGAATAACTAAATTTTTTTCCATAGATTTTGCTACAATGTTTTCAGTTCTAATCAGTTTTTAAATATTGTCTTTCTCTTGTGATTTTTCTTTCAACCTGTATTTATGTTTTTATATATTCTCTATTTTCCAAATATTTGTGGGTTTTTCCAAACATTTTTTCTTTTTAAGGCAGGGTCTCACTCTATAGCCCAGGCTGGACCTGAACTCACTATGGAGCCCAAGCTGGCCTTGGACTCACAGCAATCCTCCTGTCTCAGCCTCCTGAGTGCTGGGATTACAGGTGTGTGCTATCACGCCTGGCTTATGTGGTGCTGGGGAATTGAACCCAGGTACTTAGCACTTGACTTAATGCAAGCGCATTAGCTGCTGAGCCATTCCTCCAGCCCCCAAATATTTTTTTATTTTCAGTTTAATTCCATAGTGTGGAGAAAAAGATAGGCTTTGTGAATACTTTGTAAGCTTACCGAGATTTTTTTCCCTGAGAATATTGTCTATCATAGAGAATATGAAAAGACACGTAAGAAGGATGTGAATCGGCTGTTGCTTGGTGAAGTGCACGGGACATGCTGTTGGGTGATGCCGGTTCACAACTCACAGGCTCTTAAGATCGTGCCAAGACTCTTCCCAAGCGTTCTACAGTTTAGTGAAAAGATAACAGCTGAAATTTTTACTTGTCAATATGATCAACCTTCTATTAGTTTTGGCTTCCTTTTTTTAAAGTTCATTTGGGATTTGTTTTACTTCTTGATGAGTGTACCCCTTGGTTATTAGAGAAATTCCCTCTTCAGCTCAGGTAGTGACTTTTTCTTTTAAAATATACTTTGATTTGCATTAATTTAGCAAGTAGAGTTTACATCTAGCTTTTCTCTCTCTCTTTCCAGTACTAAAGAATGAAGATACCTCCCAGGCCTCACTTGATTATTTATTATTATTTATTTATTATTATTTCTTTATTTTGAGGGATGGTCTCCCTGAGTTGCCCTTCAGAGGGACTCTCCTCTATGTGCGCCATTGGCTCTTACCCAAGGGCGTTGCCAAGGGCCACTGACTTGAAATTCTTCATTATTTAAAGACGCAGAAACAGACTGCCTCTTACTTGCAATGTTAAAAGTACTTAACGAATGATCCCTAGGGCTGTTGAGATGCACCACGTTGCTCTGTGCTGTACGACTTGCTAGGTCCTGGCTGCACTTTCTCACTTTTTTCTCCTTTATTTCTCATTTCCTCGCCTTTTTTGGTGTTTATTATTGCTTTCTGATTCCATTCAATCTTGACTAATACTGTGTACTTTCACGCATGGCGGCTGACTTTGCCCCAGAGTTCCTGTGAGCTCCGTTTCCTGTGCTGCTGTTGACACACCCCGTGATTCTGTCTTTGTCGTTCTCTGCATAGAACAGCTTATTGTGTTTAAAATTCTCCATACAGGAAAGTGCGGGCTGCGGAGGGTTGTCCGGTGCTCGTGTGGTCTGCTGTTTTTCCTTCATCTCTGTCCGCATTTCTATTTCTAATCATTTTTCCTGCCCGCCCAGATTCTTTTGGGATTCCTTATTGTGTATGTCCGATGCTCATAACTCCGCAGATTCTTAACCAATAACTTTATTTTTTTCTTAGATCAATAGAAATAATTTTACTGAACAAAACTTTTCAGCTGGCCCTTCCTCCCCCCTTCCTTTCCCTCAAAGACGTGTTCGCTGCTGTTGGCATGCACCGTTTCTGTAGAAAATCCGCGACTTATCTCGTGCCTGTCCTTGGTTCTGTGTTGTGTTTTCTTGCCTTCCCTGACGACTTTCCACATTTTCTTCCTATACTTGCTTCCAAAAAATGTATCAAACATATATTATGATTTGTTGTTTCTTCTCCTTAGGATTCATACAACATGTGTCAATAATTTATGTTTTCTTCAAATGTAGGAACATGTGGCCACTGAATTTGCAACTTCCGGGTGTGCTTCCTTCCTTTGTTCTGAGATTCCGGTTACTCAGTGACCTGCCCCACAGATCACGGGCGCTGTCGCTGCTGGCCGCCCTGGCCGCCTTACAGGTCCCAGCCTTGTTTGCGGGTGTGTGATTTTACTCCTACACCGTCTACCTGCTGCTCTTCCAGCAAGGGGCACATTTTTTTCCTGACCCCTGTTGCCTCTGCAGCTCCTCCTGGGCTCCCAGAGGCCTCTTGTCGGCTGCCACTGTGGACTTGCATTTGTGTGTGTGACCCTAGGGAGCACCGTAGTGGGCACTTAAGACCCTTTGTCTTCTAGGCCCGTCATAACTACCTCACATTTGTTTACAGTGATTAGCTTTTCTCCCACTTAGTAGTAGAACCGATTTCCTGAGTTTTTGTATGTTTGGCAATTACTTATTAATTTCCAGATATTTTGAATTCTTTTTTATTAATTCCTGGATTTCGTTATATTTCTTTAAATAGTGTTGGATTTTCATCTATCTATTGTTAGGCCCCTATACCCAGCTGGATCTTTCTGGGGGCTTCTTGTGAGTCTCCTCAAGATGCCTCCGGAACAGCCATTGCTCTGCACAAGACAAGAGTCCACATGCAGGCCGTTTGTGAAGTCCAGCCCTGTGAAAACTGTAACCACTGCTCTACCCATTTCTTTCCAATAAATGCCAAATGGGGCCAACTTTCCTTCACACTGCAGAGTCCCGCCCATTGACCCAGTCTGCACGTCTCTCCTGGACGATACAGAGCGTGCATGTGGAACTCCCTGAGGAAGGTCCTGTTCCTTCTGGGACTACGGTTTGCCTGGTCCCTACTGCCTTCACAATTCTTAAATACCTTTAAAACATAGCTTCCCTATTTGTATCATTATTTCTATTTTTAAAATTGAAATCTTAGATCACATGACCTACTACCATGTAGCCAAAATAGATCATTTTTGAATATCCAAGTTTGTAGGCAAAAAAAAAAAAACCCTCAATATAGAGATGAACTCCCAGCAAATGAGCCATGGACTCACCATTGGCTCAAGCTACTAAGTCTGTGGAGCAGTAGGGTGGAGGAGGCAGCCACACTTCCGCTCGGCGAGTCACAAATCCTCCCCTTCCGAGGATGGCTGTGTGTCAGGACCTTGGGAGCCACTTCCCACTTCTCCACGTCCAACTCAGTATCCACGGCCATCGTTATCACTTTTGGAGCCTGGTTTCAGCTTCCTAAGACATGTAAAACTGAGCAGAAATATTTAAAATAGAACATAACACTTTGGAGAAACCCAGAACCCTAGGAATGCTCAAAGGATGGGAGGGAGGGGCTTCGTAGCTAACGCAGACCCAGTTACCCTGGAGGCAGGCCAGTGACTCAGACCCTGGCCAGGTTAGAGAAGTGCAGCTGTTCTAGACAGAGGGGACGGAATGAGCCAAGTCAGAGTCAAGCCACGTGACAATCCGGAGGTACGTGAAGAGCCTTTAGAGGCAGGCTTCTTTAGGAAAGGGCTTAGCAGCCAGGAGGCCCTGAAGTAGCTCTTCTCACTCCTAGACTTGAGTGCTCCGAGGCAGGAGACTAAGTTTAGGCCTCACTAGGTTAGAGGTTGAGTCTCAGTTTACATAGGTGAGCTGCATTCTACAATCAGCGTGGCAGTTTAAATTGGGCACTTCTCAGACTACTATACAGAAACAGCGCTGCTCAAACCGTCCACTACGGCCACTCTCCTCCCACTCCTCTGTACTTAGGGACTACATGGGGCTGCTGGCCTGTGGACAGGAGTCAGAGAGTGCAGCATGCCTGTCTGTACCAACCAGATCTACTTTAGCTGAGATCATGGAGATTCTCAGGGCTAATCACACGTCAACGGCAGCTTTGCTCGGATCTGCCTAGAGGGGCTTTGGGTCCAGATACCACAACTGAGAGATTCGTGGGAATCTCATACTTTCTAGGCAAGTAATACCTGAAACTTAGCTTGTGGCACAGGTGTTTGGAAACACCTGACACGTTACGGGGCTTGAGGGTCAAGGCAACGTAAAAACTTCCTTGCGCAATGGAGAGTTTGGTAGTATACTCATGCAAATAGGAGGTTCTAGAACACAGTGTCTCTCTGTGAAGCGAGGGGAGGGCAGATGGGCGGGATGAGCCAAGGGGTGTGGAGTTGAAGAAGCCGGGTGGACCGACAGGCGTGGCTATAGGAAAGGGCTGCATCTGTGGACTGGGAGTCGTCTGTCCAGGTCGTAAGACAGCGTGGAGTAAGCCAGCCAGAGACTAACAAACGAGTGTGTAGCTAAGCTACCCTGGCTTGGGTCGGCCAGCTAGACGCACCACGTAGACTGAGCCGCTGTCTTCTTGTCACCTCACAGCACCTGCCTCCTGCCCTCAAGAAGCGCTCGGGGAGGAAGAGGCCAGGAGCTTGTGGACTCTTGCTGCATGTGACTTTTTACTGCCCTCAAAACTCTCCTGAGCCCCTGGAAGGTGTGTGTCCGCAACAGGCCAACAAGGTCGTTCAGAAGGGCAGATGGCAAGTGCTCACTCACGCATCCAGCTCGACTGACAACCTTCCAAATGCCAGCCTCGTATGGAAGCTCCAGATCTGGGAACCCAACCAACGCTGGGGTGCAGCAGAAGGTTTTCAGGTCCCGGTCTTCCGGAAGACAAATCGTAATTTCAGTTTTATGTAGTAGGAATAGCAAAGAGAATAATGTAGCACATCGTGTGCGCAATGACAACTTCTCAATATCTCTCCATGTATCTATGATTCATTAAAATTCATGCTCCCTTTTACCTAATTGTTCCTTTTTTCTGCAAAGTGCACAATTTATTTCTATAGCTCTTTAATGCAAAAGTAGTACCATATTGTGAGCAAGATTTTGCAGTTTACATAACTCCCTTGGATTGACTGCTGTGGTTCCATGCGTAGATCATGACGACGTCGTAAATTAGACGTTGCTTCCCTGCCTTCCCCATTACATTTACAGACAGAGTCGTAATGACTGACGCCATCACCCCAACGCCTCCTGGCTCGACTCCAGTCTCATGTATCACGACTGCGTTGCTTCTGTAACGCTGTTAATCCATCAGGTCAGTCAAGACGGTAGCACTTGTGCCGCTCTGCAGCCAAGTTGTGTCAGAGATACACAAAATTACGTGAGTCCCATCTTCCTTTGCCTTGTGGCCACACCTTCAGTGAAATGCGTTGAAGAATCTTCCCATGTGCCTTTAACACTTGCACCAAGTCATGAGCAAGACAGCTCAGAGAGATGGGTGTGGACAAATGTCAATGTCTTTAACCAGTAACGGCCTTTATTTTTCTCATTTGTACAATAAAATTGGCCTTGATCAGTTTTACCCTCTGTGAGGTAGACTTTTCTCTGTGACTTAGGGCAGTTTTAGGAACTTGGGATCCCTCTATTAATACCACCAAGACCAACAACCTTTTGGTTTTGTACCTTGGGTGCCCCTAAAAATATTCTGAATAAAAGTTTACATTGGTGTACTATCTTATGATGTCTAGAAGTACAAACTGTAAGGTCGCCATGGATACGGTAAACAGATTAGGTGGCAACCCCTGTGACTTTTGGCCTGGGTGCCTGGAATTGTAGAGATGCCCAGGGTTAAGGGTGAAGGAAGGGCGTTGATGAAGGAAGCCAGTTTGGGTGCACTCCCCTATGTGCCTCTTGGTGGGAAAGCCAGATTGGAGACCATATCTTTCTTCCTAAGACCCTAATACTCAAGGAGAATGGGCCAGGATCCTGACTTTGCTGGACTAACAAGAAGAGGAGGGTGGTGTGGAGTACAGAGGAAGGTTATTAATTCAGTGGATCCATGGCTGTGGTGCAAGGGAGGGGACTGCAAGCTCCCAGCATCCCCTGTGTTAGACAACTCAGTCCCAGCATGCCCTGTATGAGAAGGTAACTGAGGAGCACCATGCGCATCTGCCGCCCACTCCCAGAAGTCGTACGGCGCCTACCTCCTCTCGGCCTACGTCCTTCAGACTTAGAGAGGACGCTGGAGGACTGGCTCCAGAGGCGCTCGGGTGCCAACCTCAGCCGCACTGAGCCTGCTCAGCCTCCGAGGACTCCGGCCTTCACCATCAAAGTGAGCGACAACCTGGTGTGTGCAAACATCCGTGCTGACCTAGCTCACACGATGTGTCCGTCTGTGAGAAGGGCTAGTTTCTCGCTCATGTTCTGCGTGAGCTGGGCAGCTTTCTGTTGACTCACGCGTTTCTGCACAGATGTGTTTATAGTGTCAGGCATGTGAGGTGCGATCGAGATATACGGGCAGGTTTACATTTAAAGATGTCATTGCACTACAAGATACATTGTCAGGAACCTCCTTCAAGGCGCCCACCCCTTCCAAAGCGGTGACCCCGTCTTCGGAAGCAGCCCTGGAGGTCCTCTCTCCTGAGTGTCTGATCAAAATTAGGTGATGCCTGCTGCTGAGAGCCACCCAAGGGAAAGGCGGGCTCACACAACCTTGATGGCATGGCCACACCCACCGTATTCAGGAGGTCTGGCATCATGGGACTTCTGGCTCTTTCCAACGTTACCATGAAAGGGCAACATTTTGGCTTGATTCAAGACACAGAGGAGCCACGACAGACATGCCAAGGCAACTCAAACCCCTCTCAACAGAGGGCTTCCAGAGATTCCTCAAAAAATGGCAAGGACAGTGGGAAAACTGTGCAGAAAGTAAAGGGAATCCAGGGCAACAGGCCCATTCACAGTAAGATTTTGAGATTTTTTTTAAATTCGCTGAATTCTTCAGTCCCACCTCATGCATGTACGGTTTTAGCTTCCTTTATCTGAGCAAGACAAGGGTGCGGGCTGCCTTCTCAGGCAACTGCCACAGGAAGGCACAGCCCAGGGTTCAGTCCAGGTAGGCCAGAAGTGGGGCTCACCCCGCTTTTCCTCTAGACTGGGAGAGAGACGGAATCAGGCTAGATGTTTGTTTCATCTTCTGTTTCCGACTTCGACAATAATGCGCGTGCGGCTTCCGTTCCCTGTTCCCCCTCTGGCCAGCCCCTCGGCCTTCGCCTCGGCCTCTGCACAATCTCTCTGTCCTTCTCCGCTCCGTCTTGGGGCTCCACTCTGCTCACATTGGGGGTCGCCCCTCCCGTCTGTCTGTGTGTTGAGATCTGACTCTGTTTCCAAATTTGCTCACTTGCCCCCGCCCTCCTGTCAGTCCTGAGCTTCCTGTAGGTATCTTCCAGGCCACTAGGTAAGTCCCACCCTTTTCAGATGGTTCATGGTAGTTTCTCTAAGTGGAACGGTTCGCAGAGCCCCGCCTCGTCCTCCTGCAAATGCCCGTCAGAGATGCTCCTCACAGAGATGGACGCTAGCCAGCTGCCCCTTGTGTGCGACTAAACGAGGCCACGGTGTGCTAGGTGCAGACTCATGGTGACCACCGTGTATTCCAGACACACGGAAACGCTACAGGTGGTGACTAGCATGTATTCCAGTAGATAAACAATGTGTAACTACTATACATGCTAAGCTCTATAGATTAGCCTTGAAATCATCAGTTGCATCAGCCTGAATGACGGTGAGGCCACCTGGCGAGGCGTCACCGTGACTGAATGGTGACATTGAGCCTGGGTGACTCATTCCCCGAGGACAGTCCCATGCGTGGCAGCGTCCCTGCCCCTGGTCCCTCTCCCCGTGAGGTGCCAGCAGCATCCTCTGGCCCCTGCTGGAGCCAGATGTCTCCAAACCTCCCAGATGTCCCCTGGCAGTGGGCGGCAGAAGCACCCCTGGGAGAGAGTCGCTCCTGGGGGAGAAGGGCTGATTTAGGGCAGCTGTCCGGCGCCGATGGGTGGGAGGAAACACACAGACATGGAAGGTGTGTGGAGCCCTGCACGTTGATGACTGTCAGAATACCTTAGCGACATCACATTATTCTGAGGCAAAACATTCCTTTTGAGTGATTTCGGTGTGTGTCTGTAACAGTGGTTTCAAAGGAACATAGTTTTGCTTGAAGTGAGAATTTTCTCCGAAGGTGAACGAGAAGATCAGACCCAACATTTGCCCTGGAAGGGTTCAGAATTCTTATTCTCTTGACAGTAGAGAGGGGGATTTTTTTCTTCGTTTTTATTTTTTTTCCAGTCTCGGTCCACCAGGGATATCTCCAATTCAGAATAAAGTATTGATATTCCACAAAGACAAGTAGAAAGGAATGCTGCTCCACGCGGCTGCAAGCGCGGTGCCGGAAGATTCCCCAAGTGCCAAGAAGAAGAACTTTCGTCTTTTTAGCAAAAAGTGCAGAAGCCTCAGTTAACTCACAGAAATGAAAGGGATGGGGGACCTGCCTGTCACTCAGAAATAGTTCCAGGAAATCAGAGATCTCTGGGAAGAAGCGTTTCAAGTAACTTCCTCGCCAGCTCCTCGTGATTGTGGCGTGCTCCCCCGGAACCGGAGGCCTGGCCGCCGTGGGGGGCCCAGACGGTGCACTCAGCCTCCCAGCGCAGGGCAGAGCCCTCTGCGTGGGTGTCAGGGCGGCCATGGAAGCCCACTGGGGACTCTCAACTCTGATCCCATGCGGGGGCAGGAAGCTGCTGCTCTTGCTTGGGCCCCGGTGAGAAACAGGCCGTCGCGTGTGCAGGTGAGCACAGTGGGGCACTCGGCCACCAGCAGAGCCAGTACTAGGGTGGGCCTGGCGGGTCCCCGAGTGGTGAGGCCCTCGCCGGCCCACCCCTCAATTCGTGAGCACCATTGCAGTTCCAGCATTACCCCCACACTGCTTTTGGCCGCCATGCTGGTCGGAGACAGGAAGCCTTTCCTCTCCCAAGGCTTCTGTGCTTGTCACTTAGAAAGGGCAACAAGCCGGAGCTAAGCCGCCTGTGGAACTTGCTGGAATTCGCAGCCTGCCCGGCACTGCCCTCTACCCACGGTGAGACAGGAGCCGTGTGGTTCTTCATGCGCAGAAAGCACTCTGGTCACGGCTGTCTGCAGTCCCTGAGGTCACCAAGGGGGCGACACCGTGGTGACAGGTGAGGGGAGCTACCCAAAGTCACGCAGGGAGGAGCGGCTGGTGGAGGAGGGCCAGCTCCTCCCCTGGCCGAGTTTCTGGGGCTTCCCCACGGCTGGCGCCATGGCCCCGCTTCCGCACCACCTGGGCTCTGTCTTGTCTGCAGGAGTGGAGAGGGGCCTCACAGGTGCGCCTGGTTTCCTGGGTTTGTACGGTTAGTTCTTAAGGTCTCTGCTCTGGGCTCTGTCATTGGAAAGTCACTCACTGCCTTCCATTTAAAAATGCTATTAATTTTAAATCTACATGGCGAGGGGAAGGTGTGGGTAGCATCCATCCCCTTGCAGGCCCGGGACAGGGCCAGCGCCTCCGGCCACCCGTCCCCGACCCGAGGAGGCGCCTGTTGCTGGAGAAGACAGTCCGGCCTAATGGGAACTCTCAGTGTGGAAAACACGGCCCTCTTCTCCCGGCACCTAACCACCAGGGTGTCCAGGTGGGGCAGAAGCTTCTGGGCAAGGCTGCCCTGGGAGCAGCGTGTTTGCTGGGCTGATTGGTACGAAGATTAACTTAACCAAGGAGATGGCTTATCCATCTATTATCGATCAGTGTAGCAAGTGTATCGGTGGACTGGGGCATGAGGGGGCGCCGGGCAGCGCTCCATCCATCGGGCCCTGGGGAGGCGCTGTCCCCGCACTGGCTGAGACCCCACGCCGACAGCAACGCCCACCTCTCCTTTCCCCTTTTGCTTCCCCGCAGTGATGACTTGTGTTAATATAAGTCCGTGGCACAAAAGAACCGCGGTCCGCTTAGGGAGCTGGTGTGTGTCCGTGTGGCACCAGAGCCACTCTGCTCTGCCCGCGTTTCTGTCCCATCTACGTCCCTGTTCACTACCATCGCGCTATTCTGCGGCGCTCTGAAGTGTGCACAGGTGCCTTTCTCACATAGGAGAAATTGTGCCGTATTAAACCCCCTGTGCCTGGTCCGTTTTGCTCAGCATGATGGTCGCAGGGTGCATCCACGTGAACACATACGATTACAGTGACCCACGCACACCCGTCTTTGAATCAGCCAAATCACAGAAGTGGCCTGGATGCCCATCAACTGATGACTGGATAAAGAAAACGGAGTGTATGTACCCGACGGAGTACTAATGTGCCCTGAAGACGGATATGTTGGACTTCCCCTTTTCCCACGCAAGATTGCCTTCGGGGGACGAAGCTCCCAAAGGGCTTGAGTGGGACACCCTCGGCTCTTCCTGCCCAGACAACTTGGGACAACTGTGGTGTGGGACGTGTGCGCTCTCTGCAGACGTGCCAGCAACCTCTTGCTCCATGAGGACCCTGGGACTCTGCATTTAAAAAAATAATGTGAAGTTTTATGTTTGAATACTGTGAAAACTCAGAGAAAATAATTTCAAGTTTCCACATTTGCTAAAGACTCAGCAGCACAAGCGTGACCTGCGTGACCCCGGAGCTGTGTGGAAATGACCCGCGCCTTCGGGGACGGCACAAGTGAGTCTCTGTTTTATTACTCAAAGTTGAAATCTCTGGTTTTTTTTTTTTTTTTTGAACAAATGTCCCAATGCTTTTATCTTTTATCTGTGGTGTGAAGTGTTCCAGAGGCTTTGAGGTAATATTTTTGTAGCTTTTAAAATTTTTTATTCATGCAATAAATTGCTACTGCACCTGGAACACAAGTGTGTGGCTTCTCATGTCAGCAGATTCCACACCTCTGCCCAGCTTCACGTCACCTGAGCTTTCTTCCCAAGGGAGACAGGTGCAGCCGGGTGCGGCGACAGTGTCCTGAGGGCTCCAGGGCACCTTCCTGCCGTCCCCACCCGCTGCCCCAAGGAAATAAAAATCCCCAGCTTAATTTATTCCAACTAATATTATGTATAACTCAGAGCAGGGTTGCTAGAAACACGAGTCCCTTCTGAGCTAATTCCATAAATGTTTTCTTTGTTTGACCTCATGTCCCGGGGAGGCTGGGGTCAGCGCCTGACTTCCCTCCAGAGCCCTGGAGCCTCCCGGCCCCTCCAGGGGGATGGACTCCACCGTGCCTGGCTACAGCACGAACAGGGGAGCACCGGGGAGGGGGGAGAAAGGGCCCCCTGCAGGACACGGAAGCGCCCTAAGGTCCTGGTTCCCTGGGAATTCCTGAGGAGAGAAGACAGAGGGGCCTCGCAGGAATGTTGGGATTAGCACAGAAGGTAATTCCATTTTTCTTTATAGTGAGCGTTTTTGACTTTTATGTAATAATTACTTTTGTCTCTTTCAATTTCAGAGGCTTAGGCAAGGAAAACGAGGGAATCACCTATTGGGTGACTCATTGGAAAGTGGGCCCTGAAAGCTACATGTGTGGCTGCAGCCTGGGGACAGGAAGGCAGATTGTCCCCACCTGTGGGAAGCCGCACCCTAGCAGTGGACCAGCCGCAGCTGGTCTGGAAGGAGGCGTCCAGGGCCACGCTCCGCTGCCCAGGCGTAGGAGCCTCGGCAGGACGTGGCGGGGCGTGTTTGGCATCCCAGCCCTCTGGAAGGCCGAGGCAGGAGGATGGCGGGTTTGAATCTAGGCTGGGGGATTTTATGAGGTCCTGTCTTCAGATCAAACCCCAAAAGGGCTGGGGTGTGGCTCGGGGTAAAGCCCCGCGTTCTATCCCGGCTACTGCTGAAAACTAACAAACAGAAAACCAGGCCGACTCGCCTCTCGGCTCCTGACCCTCTTCCAAGTGGTTCTGCGGCAGCGAGGCAGAAGCCCCACCCGTGGCCCGGGACCCAGGGGACGCAGGTTGTCCTGCGGCGTGTCTGGCCAGGAAGAGCCGAGTCTGTGTGTGACGCTCCCCTGGTGGTGGCAGTGCACCCGACAGGGCTAGAGGTGTGGACAGGTGAGGAGTGACCAGCCGTAGGCCCTGGGGTGTGCGGGCCTTCCTACGGCAGCAGGAGATTGACATGATAAAGGACCACCGTGGAGTACTCAGGAGCCTGCACAGAAAAGACCAGAATTCTGTCAGCCGCCGGCCTCAGTGGGCCTCGCCGGCCCGGGGCCACAGTGGTCCTGGGGCACTGCGCCGGTGACCCTGCCTGAGGAGGCGCCATCTGAGATACAGTGAGTGCCGACAATGGTCAGTGCCGTAAAGACACCTCACCCTGGGGCCCCTCAGCGAGGCCCCTGCCTGGAGCCCACTTGCCACATGGGCTCTGCCACTTTCCCGTGTTCCCGAAGTCCACTTTCCAGCGTGTCCCGTGTGTTGGGCCTTCTTGGAGGCTCCCATGCCCCAACTCAGTTCCAAATGCTTCCCTTTCGTGGCCATGTTGACTTTGGGGCAGAGCCAGAAGTCCCGCAGTGCCACACCCAGTCACTGAGGTGGACGAGGACACACCACCACGTCCCATTGGATGGCAAAGGCAGCTGTGCTCACTGCCCGCCTCGCCTTGGACCTGCTGCGTGAGCCGCTTTGGGAAGTGGCGGGGCGGCGCACGGCGACATCTCCTGCTGCAATGCACTTTAGAATATTGCGTGTCCGCTGCGCCTTTGATCATCCCTGCGGTGCTGCTCACGCGCCCGTGCAGGGTGAGCGGCTGTCCGGTGATGGTCACACCAGCCGGCCTGGGGGCTGACCCTGGGGGCTCCCTGCCGCGCGGCTGGGTGAACCTCGTGGGGAGGCCGTGCGCCCCCAGACGCACACATGCGCTGCCTTCTTCCGTGTATTTCCACAGCTTCGTGAGTTAGTTAGACCTTGACCTTCAGGATTTAGAACTGCACAAGAGGAAACGCAATTATTTTAGTGTTTCTTGACTCAGTGGAGCAATTTTAAAAAGCTGATTAGAAAGCAAACTCATTTAGCATGAGTCTTAATCATAAAATACATCTATCAGAAGATGGTTTGCAGGGTACCTGGCTGAATGTTTTTTGTATGTGTGTGTGTGTCAGTGTCACTCTGCATTACAGGCTAGTCCTGAGCACAGTGTGCAGCCCAGACTGGCCTTCAAATTATCACGGCGCTCGACCCGCCTCAGCCTCCCAAGCATTGGGATTACAGGCGTGTACCACCACACCCGCTGCTGGCTTGACAGTTACAATGGGTGGGTTCAAGCGGCAAGGGCCGTCACAGGTTCGGACTTCTAAGCCCTTTCTCAGACCCTAACAGCTAAGATCTTTAGGGTGAGAATCCAGATATACTGAACTTTAACAGACCCCTCCTGTTAATAATTAAGCCCCTCAAAGCTTTAGTCTTTTTTTCACTCACTTTTATCCTATGTGTATGTGATACACAATGGTTACGATGAACCACAGAATTCTGTGCACACACACACACATTGTGTCAACTTCATGTCCCCCCCACCTGTCCCTCACCCCTCACCGCCCACATCTCGCCCATGTGACGCGTTCGTTTACACTCTAGGCCTCTCATATCAGAGAAACCACGCCATATTTAACGGTCGGAGTCTGATTCACTTCACTAAGCATAATGATCTCAAGCTGTGTCCGTTTACCTACAATGACTCAAATCTATCCGTCTTTAGGACAGAGTAGTACTCCATTGTGTGTAAAGACTTTAAATCAGTGAAATCTGTCTGATTCCATTGCTGTGGGCTTATTGGATACTACTGATGGCTAGAAGCTTAAAGGTTTGTATAAGTTGTACATATAGTGTTGACATATGTACATAGACACACCAACATACACATGTAAAGTGATAAACCTCTTGGCTTAGATCCTAGCAGAGCTGGAGCTTGGCCTACATGAGTCTTTAATCTAACACTGACCTATGGTTAGGATGTAGTGACACCAGCAGATCGTTTCCATGGAGACCAAAGAGTCCAAATCTTGAAATTCCAATGGTGTCTCCTGTAGAGCCTGCGTGCTGCTGTGGCCTGATGTGCAGGATCTGCAAGCCTGAGAAGAGGACACAAGGTGCCCGCAGCGAGCCTGCACAGTGGGCCTCCCTGCCTGGGCGGGACTCCACGTGCACAGTGTGCCTGGCATGTGGACTTGAGCCTTCTGTGTTCTATGGGGTGAAAATAATCATGAAATTAGCTATTAATTACGAAAATAATCCCCAAAGGGAATTACGAGGCGAGGTCAGTTCCTGACACAGGCAGGTGTGGCAGCAGGTCCCTGTCCACCTGAGTCACCAGGTGTGGCATTGTGTGGCTTCGGGTTCGTCCCTGAAGTCAGAATGACCACAGAAGGGAAGCATTTGGAACTGAATTAGGACATCAGAGCAGCAAGACAGCCCAGCGAAAGACAGCCAGGGAAGCAGGCTTCCAGAACTGCTCAGGGAGCAGCAAGGACCCCTGAGAAGGGCCTGAGAGCCTGTTTGCTATGTCCCAGAGCCTGTGGGACACCGCCCAGTCCCTGCTCCTGGCCAGGAGGACCAGGTAAAGTGCAAGCTCTATGGTCCTTTCTAGACTAGATGCTGTCAGATGACTCCTGGGACTAAGGGAAAAGTAATTCAAAAGACGGTGTCCTTGGGGGCACCTAACCTGGCAGCAAAAGGGGTGGGTCAGCAGAGCCCAGCGCGTGGAGGCAAGATGACCAGCGCCCCCTTTGCCGGGGCACCTTAGCTTCCCCAAGCAAAGAAGCATTAGTCACTCCGACACAGTGAGACGCCCCTACTCCGCAGACACGGCTGGGCGCCGCTGCCCCCTTTCCTCGCCCCCCTCTCCCACGCCCTGCCCTGCAGGGTCCTCATTACCATGGAACAGCAAGCTGTGAGCCTAGGGCAGCTCCGGACTGCATGGCTGAGGCCTGCTCTCTGCGTAGAATTAACTGGTCGTGCGGAGCCTGGGGCTCCATCTTGGTCTCATTAGCAAAAAATCTTAACTAAGTGGCCCACGTGACCCGTGTCCAGAGCCGCCTCTTCATCAAATGGCGGGATGGAAGTCGCCGATGGGCTCCACCGTTCACCGACGTTTACACGGTGAAGCTATAGCCCGCGGGGGCGCCAGCTGGGAGAGCGCCTGCCGTCCCCCGCGGTGGGCATCCCTCATTTTCACCGTTTGCCTATGACTGCAGGGAGAAGTCTAGATCAAGCAGCCACGTGGGAGCCCTCCGGTTGGTGTGGCGTGCGAGTGAAGGTGGCCCTGCGCCAGAGGCACGAGTGGGCAGCAACGTGTACGCCACCCTCGCGAGGCCTGTGGGGACCCAGGGCAGCCGTTTTTAGAAAATACCCGGGAAGGATGAGGATACCCCACAGCAGGGCCCTGTTCGGTGATGCCCAGCGCACGAGGGACTCGAGCAAAGCTGGCTCGGGTGGATTTGGATGGAGTGGACAGAGCTCATTCCTTCTCCCCTTTACCCACCCACGTGCCCTGTGCTACCTGGCCCTGGGCGTGTGGCCAGCACGGTGCCTGGCCTGAGTTACAGCATCAGCAGTGGGCATGCCTTCAACTGGTATCAGGGGAATGAGAGTAATTCTGGGCCTTCATATGTTAACGAGCACCCCACCTCCTCTCACTGGTCCCTGGGCTCACAGGGGCCATTGAACACAGAGAAATTGCTGGGGCCAGCAGCCCGCTGTCTTCATTCAAACAACTGAAAGCGCAAAAATAGCTTAAGCAAATGACAAATTCTCCTTCCTAGATACCTGCATCTATGTTCCAGGCTACGATTCGTGTGGCTGCCGTGGGACGCTGCCGTCTGAGGACTGAACCCCAGACGGGAGGCTCTGAGCCCACATAGCAGCTGCCGTGGGCCTGCCTGGAGACAGGCTCCAAAGGACCACAGCAAGGAGCTGAGATTTTCTGTGAAAAATATATAAAGAGCTCAGTGACTCCAGTTTCTTTAAGTATAAAAGGTGGAAATCGGACCAGGTAACCCCAGGGGTCTCCCATTCTAAGGCACGTGGACCCCATTGCAGATACACACATGTGTTTGATTATTTCTCACTCAATCTGTCTGTGTTGGCCAACCGCCCTGCTGTTAGGACCCCATCCCCAGTACCCACAGCTGAGGGAGGGAGGTTAACTGGACTCGTAGCTGGAGAAGACCCAGTCTCCGGCTGGCTGGCTCCAAGGCCGGGACGCCATGGCAGAAGCGGCTTAGTTCACAGTGGCCAGGAAGCAAAGCAAAGGCTGGCAGAGCGGAGGCGGGCGTACACGTCGTACTCCGTGATCACGCCTCACGGCCTGCCCAGCCACCTCGAGAGTGCGCACCACTGAACCCTGCGCTGGCCAGGCAGGTTGACATGACTGAACTCAGTCAACACATCCCCCCCCGCCAGGCTGACCCTCACACACATCTCCTTACGCTGTACTTACTGACATCCAAATAAACACAGCGACAAGTTAGTAGTTCTGCCTATCGCCCTGGAACTGTCCTGGGTACAAGTGAAATGTGCTATAATAGTTTCCCTGAAGTATCAACAATTCCAACATTTTTCCAGGAAGGTGAGTCAAGGTCTCTTCTGAAACTCTGAGTGAGCTCTTACCGTAAACCACTGCCAATTTACGTACTCCCAAGGTTCAAGAGCACACGGTGCACATTCACTGCAAAACCTGAGGAATAGGAGCTTAGAACAGAACCAGGGCATGGCTCGGTGGTGCCTAGCAAACACAAGGCCCTGGGTTCGATTCCCCAGCTCCACACAGCCAGATGTGGTGGTGCGCATACCGGTAGTCCCAGGACTCAGGAGGCTAAGGCAGGAGGATTGCCATGAGTTTGACGCCAGCTTGATTTACGCGGTGAGTTCAGAATCAGCTTGGACTTGTAGTGAGACACTGTCTCAAAACAAGCAAACAAAAGAATAAGACCAAAGCGAGACGGAAACTCAGTAGGGCAAACATTAAGACCTGTAAATACATGCCCAGTATCCAGGGCACCTTGTGGTGAGAGGTGGTGCCGTGTGGTATGGGTGGCCCCACCCCTACAGCTCGCAGGCTGTGTATGGCCCGCATGGCTTCTCCTTTGAGCAGGTCCCATTTATAGGCTGCCACTTCCCTCAGCAGACGGTCAACGATTCTGGCACCCCTGATTTCCGGGTTCTGCCACTGTGCCGTTGGCCTCTTTCTCTCAGCTTCATGTACGGCCCACTCCGGGGCCCCTTGCCTGGCTCCCCAGGCTGTCCTTCGAAATCTGGGTGGAAGCCTCTGTTTTGGAAGGCAGTTGGATCATGAGGTTGCGATTTCATCCATGGGTCCACGCAGGAACGGGTGAGTGGCTGAGCGGGCTGTCAGCAGGGGAGGCTCGATTGGAGGAGGGGGTCGTGGCGGTGGCCTTGGGGGAACTTTTCCGTCTTCGTCTCCCTCTTCTCTATGCTGTGCCTTTCCACCACGATGTCGCTTCCACCCTGGAGCCCCAACTGGAGACCGAACCTCTCTGAAATCAGGAGCCGGAGTAAACCCTTCCTCCTTCCAGACGTCGTGTTGGGTGCCCCGTCCAAGTGACGGGCGCTGGCGAACGTGTTCCTGTAGAAGATGCCCTTACTCCTTGTCTTGCTTCATCGGGATTCAGGCCTCGGCAACCAGGGAGAGTCCCTGGTAACCTCCTAGAGGCAGCAGGAGGAGGACAGCGCAGCGAAGGCGACGTGTTAGTGCCGCATGTGCCACGCGGGGCTCTGCCTGGCTGCGCCCCGCCCCCCATGCACCACCCTCAGCTCAGCCCACCCACTTCCCCCCAGTCTGGACTACTCAATACTTTTTTATCTGTGAAATAATGGGGATTCTAAAGCCAAGTCCAGACGTTAAGTGTTATACAAATAAAAACATTTAAAACGTGTATAAAACACACTGAATTATTCTAACGTGCATTTTATATTAGGAATAAAAGAAAGGGATCTGTGTGCGGAAAGTGCTTTATTTTTACTTCCTGAGTAGCACACCCTCCAAAGGAGCCACGCGTTGCTCGTGTAGGAGACCTCACAAACACAGACTAGGCAGACGGCAATTCACTGAGGCGGTGGTGGGCCTCAGTTTTGCAGAGAAAATAAAACCTAAATCTGCTTTTCTTTTCTGCAGTTATGGGGATTGAGCCTAGGGCCTTCGCACTGAGCTATGCTCCCAGCATAATTTAATTTTTAAATTTTGAGACAAGATTTTGCCAAGTTCCAATTTTCTGACCTAAATGACAAAGTCTCTATGCACACAGAGGACCGTGTAGGAGAAGGACTTTATCTCCCTCTTCTGCAAAGATAAACTGGAAGGTTTGTGAAGATTTCGTCTCTCTTTGATTACTCGGGAAGTAGAAATTAGTAAATTAGAAATTAGTTCAAAACAGAAAAAAAAAAAAAACCTGAAACTTAAAAAGGGGCTGGGGATGTAGCTCGGATCAAAGGCTCTGGGTTCAACATCCACTGCTGGGAAAAAATAATCACCCAGCGTCCTGAGGGTGGCAAGCAGATCCCTGGTCCTGAAGGGGCCTGTCCTCACCCTAACCCCTGGGCTCCTCACTTGTGTTATGGCCTGAGGCACCGGGAGCCAAGCTTGCATGGAATCCAGTTGCCGTCTGGCCTGGAGATGGATCTCTGGGGACCCAGAGGCGTCACAGGGGTGGAAGCAGAAGGCAGGAGAGCCAGGTGCGGGAGGAGGAGCACAGGGACATGGAGAGCTGGGGCTGGAGGGACAGGCTGGCTGAGGCGGAGATGCAGGGGGCCGGGGGTCCCCAGGAGTCAGAAAGGCAAAGTCAGATTCTTCCTGGAGCCTCCTGGAGAGGATGGCCACCTGCGCTCCACCTGGAACACAGCAAGACTCTCACAGGTTTCTGGCTTCCAGAAGCTTAAGGCAATCAACGCATGTTGCTTTAAGACACTGACGGGATAGTGTGTTTTTACGACAGAAATAAGGTACTCAGGCAGTGGGACCGACAGCTTTGCTGAAGCCATGGCGAGGCGTCCCTGAGCTCCTCCACACCCTCTGGTAACCACGTTTCCTCCTTCGCCTACTGTCCTCTGTTTTTGTTTGTTTGTTTTTCACTTTGCTATGGGTCATAATTTTCCCTGTAAGAGTTTCTGTCCTAAGAAATCCCCCTTTCCGTCCTGCTGTGAACAGCTGGAGTAGATCTCGACAGAGGAAGGACGTTGGCTACCTCAGGCTTCGGCTCAGCTGTCTCAAGCAACTGGTGGCACTGCAGGTTTTAAGAATTCTTGGGTGCAGGCCCATTATCCCAGCACTGTGGGAGGCTGAGGCAGGAGGACTGCAAATTTCAGTCCAGCTTGGACGGTTGACTGACACAGCAATATAGTGGCTCAAAATAAGGACTGGAGAGAGAGCCCAGGGTGAGGTGGCCGTGGCGAGCCCCTAGTGCACCAGCAAGATTCCACCCTTCACCTTGGCTCCCACAAACCACTCCGACCCCCAGAGCCATAACAGATCATAGCCCCGTCTTCTGCCTCCTGCTGTGCCAGGGCTCAGCCATAATCCCCCTTGTGAAGATGTAGTTTAGAATCCAGCAAGTGCTTCTGCAAATCTGTGCTCTATTAACTAATTCTACACATGACAAGATCTTAAGTAGGTAAATTGTGCAGATTGTGATGTAAAGGGTGGAATGGCGCCAGCAGGGAGAGGCTCAGTGTCCTGTGGTCTCCTCAGTGGTGGCAGAGGGACCCACAAGGAGACGCTGGAAGGGGAAACTTGCAGCACCCCAGGAAAGGGCCCGCCCTGGAGGGAGCTATGCCCGCGTCCACCAGATTCAGCTCAAATCGCAGCGATTGACCTGTAGGTGCTTTGTACCTGTGTACACGCTTCTCATACCAGTCTCAGGGCCACACCTCATTAGGGTGATGACAAAATACAGCAAACGCTTAACTTTTCTTTTCTTTCTTTCTTTCTTTCTTTCTTTCTCTTTTTCTTTTCTTTTTTCTTTTTTGAGACAGGGTCTTTCTATGTAATCCAGGCTGGTCCTGAACTCAGCATGTAGTCCGGGCTGGCCTAGAACTCATGGAAATCCTGCTGCCTCAGCCTCCCAAGTACTAGGGTTATAGCTGTGTGCCACCATACCCAGATATTCTGTGGTACCAGGAGATCAAACTCCGGCCTCTCAAATGCTTAAAAACATTTATTAGAGTAAAAGACACGTGGCCATGAACTTCAAACTTCTGTCCCTCACCTCGAGCACACCCGCCCTCCCGACTCACCGCGTGCTGAAGAAGGTGAGGACATCCCCTTGGTGAGTGGCTCTATGAGGTAGGATCAGAAACACAGTGTCTGCTGCTGCCCAGCGTCCTCCAGCGGAGAGACGGGCTCCCGAGACCACGCCACTGTGTCCTCGTCCCCCAGTGGCTGGCTCGGGCTCCATGGCATCCTAGCTCTTCCACAGGGTCAAATGGCCACAGAGGTTCAAAGACTTTGAATTGGCTGGGGGTGTCCAGGCAGCTAAAACAACACAGCTAAGACACCCGGGAGAGAGGGCCTCCAGAGCTGCTTCAGGAAGCGGCAGCAACAGTGCGACAAGCGTGATCACAGAAAGGGCAAGTATTTTGGAGGCGCTTCGGGGCAAGCTGTCTTTTACTGTGGTCAACGTGTGAACACCTCCACCGAGTTTTGGGCCCCACCTCCCACACTGCCTCGCCTTGCAGAATATGAGCAGTGAATTAAGTCCCTTGGTCCAGCCAGTTAACCCCACAATCCGATCATTTTCCAGATACATGAGGCTTTCCGGAGACAGTCCAGATCCAAACCACGACACCCGGGAGGTGTGGCACCTGAGCACGATGGTGTCTGGGACCCCACCGATGCTGCAGATGGCCTGGCTCAGGACTAGCAGCAGGACACAGCAGAAAACACCCCAGCGGCACATCCAGCCCTGTTGCGTTTTATCCACATAGCTGCAGCTGTCCCATCAGTTGAGCAGCCGCTATCTTTGCGCGTGCGGAAGCTACCACGATTTCTACACCCCAGGAGCCCTGGGACACTGGAGTGACCACTGAGAAACAGAAGTTTAAGTGCTGGATCAGGAGGCGGACCAGCGTTTTAAAATTTGTCACTACACATAACTTGAAAATGTAAAAGGAAGATCGTAAGCAGGATAGATTTTTTCACTTCATTAAAGCAGTGCAATTTATTGAGTAACTTATTTGAGTTAACGGCATTAACAATTAAGTTTCTTTAATTAAAGAGAAAAAAGAACTACAGAAATCCAGTGATCTTCCAAATCGATCGCATCCTTCCAATAATTCGATTTTCCTGCTTTATCCCTTCTGTTTGATCTTGAGCACCAGCTCGAGTTCTTCTGTGTAGCAGGAATGATTCTTGGGGTCCTAGCTGTCCATTGACAAGGGAAATAAAAACGAGGCAGCAAGAGACACCATAGAGCTGAAGGGAGGAGAGACCGCCACTCAGAGTGACCCCAAAGGCCACCTGCTGGGCACAGCATCGCAAGCTGGTTCCCCCCGGGAGGCCCGAGTTCCTAGGTGCACTAGCACGTTAGGTGTGGGCTACGGGGGCAAGAGCACTGGGTGCTGTGGTGGCCTTTGCTGGAAGCCCACAGTATGCAGGCCTGTCCACTAGGGACTGGGACACACCATGGTGGTGGGTGCAGGCAGGTGGTGAGCAGCTGCACCCCCACCCGACCACTACAGCAAAAGCTGCAAGGAGCAGAGGGTTCCATGCATGCACCAGAGGCGGTGAGAGGCAACGTCAGTCCTGGGAAAGGCCCGGGTGGCCCTCAGGACCCGGTGATCACCGGGGTATGGGTGGCTTTCGCATGGCCTAGGAATGCCTGTGCTGGAAACTCGAAAACTGAAGTCACTAAGTTAATGGTTAGATGAGTTCGTGGACGGGGGGAGCCGAGTGGAGCAGGAGAGGGGCCTGGGCCGGCACGCTGGCCTCTCCCTGCATGGGCTACCCGCTGCCAGCCTCAATACATCAAGAGGACTCTGTAGGAGGCAGCCAAGTTCCAGCCCAGCCTCGGAAACTTAGTAAGACCACACCTCAAAATAGAAAATGACAGAAGGGCTGGGACGTCGCTTGGTGCAGAACCCTTGGGTTCAACATCACCAAAATAAAGAAAGGTTGTCACTCCCGAGGTCCCCTGGAGCTTATGAGGCTCAGCAGCTGGCACATACGTGTCCTGCCTCTGCCTCCCTCTCCCACCTGAACTGTGCTGCCAGTCTGACCCCAGGCCAGGTCTCGCACACAAACGGCTTTGTGCAGAAGGTGTCACGACTGCCACCCCAGGCCAGCAGGGCCCCTTCCCCCTCTGCTCACGGCCCGTGCCCTCCCTGCCTGGCCTCACGACCCAGCAGCCCTGCCCCAAACAGACTCCTCAGCCCCCAAAGCACCGTGCTCCCTTCGCGCGTCTGTGCGGTGAGCTGCGCTCGGACGCAGCCCAAGAAGGGAGCATACACCGAAGGCCACACCATGCCAGAGCCCCAGTCTGAAGCCCCAGGGCACGGAGAAGGAGAGGCACATGGGGCTGCGGTGCAGCATCCTGCTCTGCCGGCACTTCCCGCCTGTCCCCTTCCTGCAGCTCCCTGGGCACAGAGCGGGTGCTCACAACCAGGGACCAGCGCACGGCCTCTAAGGAGGGACCACAGCGGCCAGGCAGGGGGACTTTGCGGGCTGAGAAGGGGATGTGGAACGAGGAGAGACGGGACACAGGAGGGGCGTGGACGTTAGGCTGAAGCCACCATGCGTCCACGCACCAAGTCACCAGATGAGCGAGTTACCACGCATCACACACCGGGGCCAACCATGGGAGAAGCCAGCGACATGCTTTCGGCACTCAGATGGTGGCGGGCCATCTGGGGGTCCTTTGTTCAGAACACTGATGTCTTTAAGTCATTGACACCCATGGCACTTGCAATCTGTCCCTGGAGTTTAGAACTTAGCATGAGAAGACAGCAGCTCTCACGTGGTTGTGCGTGTGCGACGTGAGATTTCAAAGGCCGCCGAGAGTGATGCAAGCCCCACATGTCATGTGTAACACGTGAGTGATGCATGTCAGCTCAGGAAAAAGAGCAGGGTGCCTGGCCACTGGGTGACCCCATGCTCAGCGCCATGGTCTCACAGTTAACAGGGGTGGGGGCACCCCAGATCTGTTGCGAAGACGCTTCCCTCCCCCAGCAGCCAGAGTCCTGACCCTCCTGCACCCTGTGTCTTGGCTCAGTGACAGGCGCCGTGTTGAGGGTAGATGGAGGGAACAGGTGTCACAGACGCGGGCAGCCCGGCCCTGGGCCCTCCGCGCCTGCGGGCCACCACACAGCACGCTCTGTCTGTCCTTCATGGAACTGACGGAGGAGCCGGGACTCCAGTGGTGCCCGCAGAGCGACCAGGCATGTCCCAAGGAGGCGCTCGGGCCCCCTGTCCTGTACAATTAACACCCCAAGTCAGGGCCCTCTTTTCTCTCTCAGCATTGATTCTCCCAGACGTGTGTAAAATTATGCGGCCTTTAACTCGTTTGTACAAACTGGCTGCGAAAATCTCCCAAATCACTCCACGTGGTTGAGGATTTATGAAGCAGACAGCCCAGATAAATATTGCCCATTTAAGAAAAAAAGAGTCCAGCCAGTTAGCAGTTACGTCGCATCCGAGAAGGCAGTCCGGCAGTTCAACTGGAGCCAGCGGGTAGCGCAATGTTCAGCCGACGCCAGCAGGCAAGGGCCTGATTAAACTCCCAGTGGCTCTGGCCTGTCTGACGTGCGGAAAAAAAGGCTGCCTTGCACATCAGCTACGAACCGCACTGACAGGGCGCGGAGGAGCCGGGCGAAGCCCCTGGCCCCGCGCTGCGGTAAACACTTGCCACCCGGCACCCCCACGGAAGGGCTGCCGGGCAGCACCCACCAGCAGGACTGGCCGGGCCCCTCCCGGGTCATGCTCTGCCGCGCTCCCGGGTCACCCGGCCCTGGCGGGTGGCAGGGGACTCGCTCCCTCTCTGTTAATCATCCTGAGCTCCCAGCACCTGGGACTGCCTCCCGCTCCCCCGGCTGCAATATTGACATTATTCCCTGTTGATTTCCTCATTTTCTCGGCCAAGCCTGGACTGACCTCTTTAAAATTCTTTATAAACGTCAGTAATTGCTGCATCCAACTTCAATTCATTACTTTCCCGGGCCTCATGTATTTTGATGATATGAAAGTTGACCGCATTTACATGCAAATTGAAGTTTTATATTAATAAGGGCCAGTGAAAGGCGATCGTGGGATACTGCTCCATGATGACTTTTAAATACATTTGCCCATGTCTCTACTGGCATTAGCACGGTCGGGCCACGAGGAAATCGTGTTGGTCTGATTGCAATTTTGTTTTCCAATTGAAAGTACAATTTCATCAGGTTTCCCTGTCATTTCTAATAATGACTTAAGTTTGCTTGCTAAATTGGAGAATTTCTCCAGCCGTCGGATGGGCTGGCGACCAGGTAAGGCGACAGCTGCCTCCTCGCGTGGAGAAACGCATGGTGGGATCCGGCAGCCACCCTGCCGGCTAGCCCCTTCAGTGACAGAGACACAGCTACCCTAGGCTCCACACTGCAGGAACCACCGAGCTCACGCACATTAGGGCTTATTGTCAAAACTTGGCCAGCCCACAGGACGTGTGCCGACCAGGTTTAGAATACAGGACGCGTGCCGACTCCTCTCTTCCCACGTGCTGGTGGGAAGGTTTCTGCCACAGACCAGATCTTGTGTTCTGCGGCCTGTGGAGGCGTTACCTTCTCTCTCCCCTTTCCTGCAGAGTGAATAATCTGTAGGCCTGAAGAGCAGGGCCGAGCCCTCCGCCTCACGGGCATGACAACCCCGACTCCTCCAAAAATAGGCCCGTCGCAGGGCCACGTCTCCTGCTCAGCCCCAGCGACATCGGCAGTAGATTGTAATCCACTTGGATTTGTCAGGAAGAGAAGTCAAACCGAGGCAGGGCCGCAGGAGAAGCTCCGCAGCCGGGTGCCCGCTGGGCGGGGTGGGACTGGGCCTGCCGAGGCCTCCGGCGCCCAGGTGGGCCTGGAGGGCCGGTGCTGGGGACCCAAGGCACTGCGCCTCCGTGCCCAGCTGGTTTCTGCTTCTTGCAGCCTGACCATTTTGGCACTGACCAGACTGTGTGAGCCACTGCATTTTGCTTCTCCTCTTAAACAACACTTGATTTAGAAAACACAGTAACCCTCTGACCAGCTGATCTGTGTTCACCTTTTATCTGGATTGTTTTTATCTCTGGGCAGATAAGACCTCAGATAGCAGTTGCCCTGGGAGGAAGGCCACAGCTACTAGACCAGGATGCCTTTGTCTCTGCCCAGGACAAATATTTGCCCAGAGAATTGTCGGAATTAACACCTTCCCTTCTCAATGGCCCCCTTTAGCAGTCTGAAGATAGCGTGGGCATCTTATGAATGAGGTCAGTGTTCACAGCCAGCAGGGAGGAACAGAGAGGACAGGGTGTTGCTGCCTCTGTGACCGATAGGACTTCACAGCGATGTCAAAACCCATAAACACAGTGTTGCTTATTTATTTATGTTTTTACTCTTAGCAGTGACACAAATGTTCCAAAGAAAATGCCGTGATCATCCCTACACAGGAGAAGACAGTTGATGTGCCACTTCCCAGACTGCCCTGGGGGAGGGAGAGCTGGCCATGAGGACTTGCCTTTAATTGGTGACAAGTGTCTGATGAGCATCGGGGAGATGTCCACACCGACCAGTGGGCAGTGTCCCTTGGGGCAATGGCCCGAAGACTGGCGCTGACCTTTGCTAGAGTTTTGAACATTAGATAAAGCTCTAGAACCTCTGGGCCTGGCTACAGGCCTGTCATTATCTGGGACAGGGAGCATCACAAGTTCAAGCCCAGCCTGGGCAACTGAACGGCTGGGTAAGACTAGCTCAGAATCAAAAATAAAAATGGGCAGGGGATGTAGCTCAGTGTGCAGGCCCTGGGCTCAAGCCCCAGTCCCACAACAGCCACAGACAGACCCCCTAGATTCCTCTGCCTCCTACCACCCTTCCCAGAAAAAAACCTTCAAATTTACTCATCCATCTCGTGTTACTCTCAACCTCAAAATTACGGCAGGAGAGGGGACATCGCGCTGCATCCCTGAACCCGCGAGGACACGTGGCACCAGCAAAGCTGGGAGTCAAAGTCCAGGCAGGACCAAAGCTGTCCTGAAGTGGCCTTCAGTCTGGGGGTGGGGTGGGGGGGGTGAAGCCTGGCAGTGCCAGTGGGTCCTGTGGCATCTCTGGGATCCTTGAGAGTGAACGGGGACAGGAGGGTCACAGGAAGCCAGAGAGGAGACCTCAGGAGAAGGTTAGGGATGGCTGACTCAGAATCCGAGCCAAGGAACATGGCGTCCTCTGGAAGCAGGACAAGGCCGAGCCTGGTCTCTCCTCCAGGTCCCCCAGAGAGGAGGGAGGGTGATAGCCTCCGTCTCCGGAGAGAGAGGAGGGAGCTCTCCAAGGTCCCAGAGGGGAGGGCGCTGTCCCATGCAGTTCACAGGGACACCAGGTTGCACCCAGGGCCTGGCTGGGCTTCTCGCCTTCTCTTCTCGTGAGATAGTAAACCTGCACATTTGGGTAAACTGAGCCAGTGAGATGTCCCTGAGGTCATGCGACTACAGGGTCGGAAGCCTGGGGACCCGACTCTCAGCCTCCTCCCCGGCTTCTCTGCACAGCGGCTGGTCCCCTTCCCCTGTACTGGGAATGCCTTCCTGCTTGGGTTTGCCAGTTTTCCCCGCTCCCCGAGGGAAACAGGCTGCAAAGGGGTGAGCTGGGCTGAAGCCGGGGCCGGTGCTGCGCAAGCCAAGTGACATCAGAGCCATCTGTGTGCTGAGCCCAGGGTCCAACCACCCCCCAACCCGGCACCTCTACTGGGGAGCTGACTGATGGCTGTGCAGGGCCCTAACCCCCAGCTTGTCCCGTTCCTGCTCCACACCTGATTCTCTCCCCGGAAGTCACAGGCACCTGCGCTTTGGAGAGAGTTGGGTAACAGAAGTCACCTGAGGACGAGGTCGGCCTCTGTTTCTGTACGGGGTGCTGGACACAGCGGGCGTATCTCAACCCCTACGGAGTCTGCTTTGTCAACTCTATTTTAGGGACTTTAATTCTCATGTCGTCATGGCCAAGGGCTCCAAAGATGACATTTTAGTGACCACAGAAGTAACAATGATATGAGCACAGCTACTGTCCAGATCTCTCTTCCCACCTGTTTCTACTTCAAAGCAATATAATTTGCATATAAAAAAGAAAATGTCTTAACCAGAAGCCCAGTAGCTCTAAGGCCCTTAGCAGGGCCGGGTGGTGGAGGCTGAGGCGGGAGGATCACAAGTCCAAGCCCTGTCTAGGAGGCCTAGGAAGTCAGTGAGATCCTGCCGAGGGCGCAGCTCAGTGTGAAGGCCCGTGGTGGCTCTACCCCAGAACCACCAGAAGGCTGAGGACGAGGGTGAGTCAGCCTATCTCGGCCCTCACCGAACAGCCCCGCGGGACCGGAGGCCCTCAGCTCCCAGCCCTGGGATCCCAGCGCAGGTGGAGGCGACCCGGGACAGGCTGTGCTTTTACCTCAGGTGCAGTCTCTCTGCTATTTCTCTCTGAGTCCACATCAACCGGATGCGATCCAGCACACCTACGGGATTCCGGGAGGGCGGAGGGTCACATTTCCAAGCTCGGCTGGGCCATCCATGTGACTCCATCTCAGATAAAGCCATAAATAAAAACAATAATAATAAAAAAGAAATGGCGATGGCACTCCGTGCAAAAGCCCTGGGCTTGATCTCCGCGGCACATACCTTTAAACCATTCTGTCCTGTCTCACCTGAGACCACCCCCAGGTTCCTCTGAAAGAGGAGCTTGTTCTCTGGCCTCCGAAAAGAGTCTCCCCCTCCATGCCCTGCCAGGGTGGGACCCTAGCCCTATGACCACTCTGACAGCAGCACGAGGAGACAGCACCTCGGAGAGGGCCAGAGCCTAGGCTCCTGGAGAAGCTAAGGCCTAACCTAGACAGGAGTCCCATCGCCGGCATCCCTGCGTGCCCACCCTCGGCAGGAGCCGGGGGCTCAGCGCAGGCTGCGTGGACCAGCACGAGATGGCTCGGCACTGTTTTGTGCTTGCTTTATAGCCATGCGCCCGCCTGCTCCACCCTTGGGGCTCCTGGCCCGTCCATGACTGCTTTACGGAGAGCCACATGCTCCACAGCAGCCCCGGCCACCAGCCAGCTGTCATGGAACTCCCTGAGCTCTGGGCCGCGTCTCCAGGCCTGGGTGACTGTCTCTGCTGCAGGGATCCCGGGCAAACCCTTGACAAAAAATGGGCAGTCTCTCAATTTTAATTATTCACTAAATGTGCACAGACACGGTCCGCTGCACATCTGAGCAGCGCTAGCTAATGGCCCTGACCGAGTCATAAACACCTCGCCGGGGGCCGGGCCACAGCCCTTCTCTTCCAGGTGCTTCATCGCAAGCCGCCGGGCTAACTAGCCGGACCTCCAGCGCCCAGCCCGGCAGCGGCTCCTTGCGGTCCCCGCACAGGCGACTTCCAGCCCACTTGGCGGAGTTGGCCGCTGGCACTCGCACCCGAGCTTCCGAGGTGGGGGCAGTGCAGCACAGACGGGCATTCGGGCTTCCGTGAGCTAACGCATCTTTACCCCCGGCTTTCACTTGGGCCGTCCGCGCAGAAGTGGGGCTTCCTGAAGGAGCAGCCCTGAGTCCCACAGAAGGGAGGAAGAGGCTAGCACTGCCTCCTTAGCTGGACACTGGGCGGGACAAGACACTCAGAGGCTGGAAGGTGGACAGCGGGAGACCAAGCAGCACGCAGACACCACCGTGCGCCTCCCCGGAACTGGGAAATGTACCCGCGGTCAGCTAAGGCACGGCAGTGTCTGTCCGCCTGCCTCGGCAGGTGTTTGCTGGTCTCTGGCTGCTGTCACGGGCCCCTTTGGATTCGGAAAATGCAGCAGTAGGTCAGCCAGTGCGCCCGCATCCTTGTGGGAGTTAGAGTGCGGGGACAGGAAGTGTGAAATGAGCACAGAGCTGCGCAGCGTGTCCTGGAAGGGGCCGTGTGTCCTTCCGTGGCCTCTTGCTGCTCTGCCTTTTGGACAGGAGCAGCCATTCGGAGCAGGGCAGAGACCACAGTGGCTTGGGAGCCCCCTGTTTATCTCTATTCATCAACAAGCTCAAGGGTCTGCAGGCAGAGGAGGTGGCCAGGCCTGAGCCGTGGCCCATGCCCGAATGCCGCTTGGTGACCTGGGTCCTGTGATTCTTAAAGGAAGGGCACTTCATTTCTCCACATCCAGCCTACCCGTCCCAAGACCATTGTCACTGCCCCTTGGACTCCGGCAGCGGGTGGGAGGCGGGGAGGTCGCATAGGAGCGAGGGGGCAGCAGGCCACCAGCAGGGATCCAAACGGCTCCCTTGCCCTTGGCTGCAGGTGGGGAGCTCCAGGAGAGCTGCACAAGCAGCACAGGGAAGACCCGTGGTCCCTAGTGAAGGCGTGGCATGGGCTAAGGTACCCCAACAGGAAGTGGTGGCAGTAGCGGCCTTGCCCACGGCTCTGTCGTCAGGGAAATTCAGGCACAGCCTTCAGCACTTACCGCGACCATGGACATGCTCAGAGCACGCTCGCTGCCCAGTGAGGCTGCTTCTCTGCCTCTGCCTGCTCACGGTGCACACTCCTGCCTCTGCAGGGGCGTGGGGTCCAGGCATGGTCCACCCACCTGTCCCCAAAGGGCCTGTGCATATGGCTGTCACCAATTAGGCTGAAATAAGCATTATTTCTCCAAGGACGCCATCTTTCTATAAGAGATAAGCTGGCCTAGGGGCTGGAGGGGTAGCACAATGGTTACGGTACTTGCCTAACAATCACGAGGCCCTAGGTTCAACCCCCCAGCACCACATAAGCTGGGTGTTGGTGTTGGGTGCCTGTAACCTCAGCACTCAGGAGGCTGAGTCAGGAAGACTGCCGTCTGCCTGAACTATGGAGCAAGATCCTGCCTCAAAATAAATAAACTGGCCCACGTTAGGAGCGAGCACATCAGAACGGCACCGAGGCCTCAGCAACAATTAACATATCCCAGCACCTCACCCCCCAGGCAAGAGACCTGCTTCTAATACGCACCCGCCGTGCTCTGTGCACGGCCAGCGTGAGCCCGCGAGCTGCCGTGAACACGGGGTGTGTGCGTGGTGTGTGTGGACAGCCGTGCGGGCACACAGCTGAGCCTGTCTGTCCCTCTGAGCGTGTGAGCCTGCAGCTCAGACCTGGGCTGTGCTTCGCGTCAGGGGGCCAGCTCGGACACGCCTCTGAAGCAGACCGCCTCTGCCAGGAGGCGGTGGGCAGTGGTGAGTCATTTTCATTGACTAGTCCTCTTTTTAAAAATGAAGTTCGATATACTCAGGGTTATTTGTCAAATGGTTTCAGTCTTTACAGAGCGCTGAGTTCGATTTAGTAACAGCACAAAAGCACACGGAGAGGCAGGGGCTCTGTGGCGGGCAGCCCGCTTCTCCGCCACGGTTTTCTGAAAATCTCGGTTTCTGTGAACATCTAGCCAGTATTTCTGATGATGACCAATCAGAGAATAGGTGAGCAGGCTGGCACCCCGCCCTCATTGTCCCGTAAGTACCTGGGAACAGCTTCGTTCCAGCCGTGCTCTCCTCCTGCCTGGCTCCTGTTCACGTCCTGTTTTCCCCCGGCTCCGAGCCCTTGGGTGGGTGGACCTGGATGGTCAGAGCCTCAGCAGAGCCGGGCGTGGCACTGACACCAGCGGCCCCTGCGTCACGGCCCTTTGGCACAGCGGCCTGCGCTCTGATGCCACCTGTGGGAGGCCACCATGGCCTCTGCCTTTCCGGGGCCTGTTGGGGCTGTGGTCAGTGTAACTTAGCACAACCAGCTCGGCTGAGGTGGCCAGGGAGGAAACGTGTGCTCTGGCCGCCGTGCAGCAGACAGGCGTGCACAACCCATCGTGGAAGGCTCGTGTCAGGCGTGTGCCTGTGATTCCCGCTGAAGGTTATCACTGGGCATCACGAATAAGAAAACTATTTTTGGCAAAAAAACAAGGAACTGCTCGGTGCTGGCGCCAGACCCGTACCTGGCCCCAGGGTCTGCCCCTCTCCCTCTCAAGGCAACTTTCAATGGCACCTCTGCTCCGCTGGGCTGGTTTGACTTCTTCCCCCTTTGTTTCCAGGATGCTTGCCCTCACTAATTAAAAAACTCTACCGTGTTTGCAAACAAACAGAAAATAAATTGGATATGCTGATAGGAAAACAGCCTAGAGATCTGGCCAGCAGCTGCCCGGTGGAGGAGGGCACCCGCCCCATCGGGTTTCAATAGCTGCTTAAGTCACGTGCTGAAAAGGCAGAGACTGTCCTGCCGGGCTCTGAGGTGCAGGGCGGGCTGCACCCCACAGGCTGAGCCTGGGCCTCTGTGAAGGCCAGAACAGGACGGGCCTGCCCCTTAACGCTGGACCCTCCCGCTCCCCAGCTACCTACAGGGAAAATTTAATTCCGACTTGTGAAGAGACTCGGTAAGGCACCACCGCTCACGCAGACTGAAGCCCAAACGGAGCAATTTACACAGCACTTTGTGATCTTCACAGTTCCCCGGGGATTCTCCACGCCCACACGGGCCCCAGAGGCCCAAGTGTCCTGTTTGTTCTAAGGAGAGGCGTTTGAAACTGGCGAGAGGCGACCAGGGGCCGAGATCACCACTAATGCGACACCTCCAGGCCTAATCTTCTTAGAGAGCCTGGATAAAATAGGTATCCATTACAAAATCGGCCTTCATCCTGCCCCCTTCTGAGCCCGGCCCCTCTGATAGCCCCGCAAAGACAATCGCGGAGCCGGGCAGGGCCAGCGGGGCCTCATCTCCATATTCGGTCCCTCTGTCCTCGGGGACCTCCCTCGCCTGGCCCTGCCAGATCAAAAGGAGCTGGCAAAAACCAGATTAGGACTGGAGCACCGGGAGGAGGGCCCAGAGGTTCTGCTGTTTAATTGATTCCTCCCCCTCCCTGCCCGGTTGCACGCCCGCCCGCTGGACGCCCGCTTGTTAAGACCACGCGCGCACCCGGGAGCGGCCGCTGTTCCGCGTGCGCGTCTCCTCTCCGACAAAAGCAGAGCCCACCGACGCGAGGAAGCGCCGCACCGATCCTGGAGCCCCGAGCGCCGGCCGGGCAGGGCTGGCAGGCTGGCAGGCCTGGCCAGGGGCGGGCTCTCGTGGGGGCGCCGCCGGGCCCCCCCCCGCCTGGGGAAGGACACGAGGTGGGGACACACGGCGAGCAGCGTGGGGCCGCGGGGCACGGGGCTAATTACGGAGCCCGGCTGTGCGGCGCAGGTGCGGTCGGCGCGGGGACACCTGACTCGGCGCCACGGCGCTGCTGCCGGGAGGAACATATGGGACTCCACCGTGGAGCCGGTTTCCTCCTTGGAAATGCGCTGTGGCCCTGGCGGCCCTGCCCTTCGCAGATGCCCGCCGCTCTCTGTTCACGGGCGGTGCCATCCGGCCCCGGACCCCGCCAGTGGCCCTGGGGTCCTCGCGGCGCAGGACGCGCTGGACAGATGGGCGAGGAAGCCCAGGCCAGTGAGATCTGCACTGCGCTGCTGTTGGCAGTCACCGGCTGTTTGACACCAGCGACGTGCCCTTCAGGCTAGGGAAGCGTGAGCCTTGGTGAAAGGCGCGGGCTGGCGTGGGCACCTGAGCCGGCGCTGCACTCCTGCTGGGCCGGGGCTGCGCGGCAAGGGCAGAGGAGAGACGCCGCCTTCGCCAGCAGGACACTGGCTCTGCTCCGCGTCCCGAAGTCGACCCGTCCCCTCTCCCTTGCCGCTTCACGCCCACGGGGTGGCCGCAGGGTCTTGGCAGAGAGCTGCCCTCATTAGAGTGGATTAAGTGGCCCAGCCGGGGATGAAAGGTGAGACCCCCGCATCGGGGCGGGACGTGGCCGGCTCCCTCAGAGGGCACACGTGGGGCACTGGTGTTGACTCTTGCCCGCCTGGCTCTCATTTTCAATTACCCGCCGCCTGAGAGGTGGCCCTAATTGCCAGGGTGCAGGTGGAGGGCGGTGTCAGGGCCCACCCCAGCTCTTTCTCTCTATACCCCACGCAGGGAGGTTCACAGACAATGCCCTGAGCCTGTGGCCTCCCAGAGGACGAGGACGCAGAGTGCGGGCAGCGCCATTAACGCGATTAGCGGGCTCGCACAAGCCCCTGGCTGGCCGCACAGCCCGGGATGGACATCGGCGACAAGGCTGCGTGGCCGGGTGGCCGGCGAGTGCCTGGCTTAGAGGCTCCCTCCCAAGGGGAGCAGCCAGCACACAAAATAAGCCTAGAGCAGCCGGCCCGGTGGCCAGCCCTGGCATTCCGGTGCTCTGGGAGGCTGAGGCGGGAGAGTGACAGCTCCGTGCTAACCTTGGGCAGCACAGCAACTCCGTGAGACCCTGTCTCAAAAAAATCAGCGGGGGAAGTGGCTCAGCGTGAAGTCCGTGGGCTCGACCCCTGCACGCCCCCGTGCACGCCTCCTCGGGGTCTCTCTGCAGGGTCGTGGCTGTGTGGTGACCTCGTGGGCAGCCCGCTCCCCTTCTTGGGGATGCTGGCACCCTTCCGGGTCCCCCTCAGCGCAGGGTCTCCCTGGAGCTAGCTCTGTTCCGCTCACTGTCTACACAGAGGAAAGCGGGCTCCAGATGTGTGTCATTTCATGAACAAAAGATCAAGTTCACTGGGACTTAAGGTTGTTTGGAAGACAGAATTTTTCTTTTTTCTTGTAATTATGTATTACTATGTATTTGCAATAAACCGTAATTGCATTCAACTTGGGGAATTGATGCATATGCACATCGTGTTTCCGTCATCTGAATTTCCACAGAGTAGAGGGACTTCAGAGATGGCAACACTGAAGTCCCTCTGTGGCCGAGGAACAGCTCAGGTGCAGTGAATATGGGCAGCGATATTAGGAGTCACAGGACTGCCCTGACGGAGGCCTGCGCCTCGCCCCTCTATCCAGCTGTACGGGGGTCTGTGAGAAGAAAAATTCGGGACAGGGGACTCAGATTTCTCAGAGAGACTGGTGAAAACCTCCTCAGTGGCGTGGGCAGTGTCCTGGGGTTTGGAGGCAGGGGGTGCCCTCCCAGGTACCTCAAGCTCAGTGTGACGTTTCCTGTACCCCCAGCCCTGCATCCCTGAGGCTCTGGGGCTGCAGAAAGAGCAGGCCCTGCGTAAAGGGAGGCCCCAGCCATCTCGAGACAGCAGCCTGGCTGAGCCCGAGAGAAGGGAACAAGGTTCCATGGGAACTGCAGAGAGTACTCTGTGTCACCAGCCATGTGACCATCCCACCCTCGGTCAGCAGTTTCCATTTAGGTGAGTGCCATGCCAGGGCCCTTCTGGTAGAAGGCAGCTAGCCCAGCTGGCTTTCCTTTCCTATACACGGCGGGGTCTGTGTGTGCGTGTCTGAGTGCGTGTCCGTATGTGTGAGCAAGGCCGAACTTATCCGGTCAGATGCAGCCGCTACGCACGAAAGGGGGTTGTCTTGGAGGATCCATGGCTGGGGCGGGCCTGAGGGAGTCGCCAGCTGTGGCGGCTCTGCCCAGCACGTGCCTGCGCTGAGGGCAGGAGGGGCAGTTGCTGCCAGGGCGTCGCAGGGGCAGATTCGTGGCCGTGACAGGATATCTGACACCCACACCTTAAGGAAGGCCAGGGTAGCTCGCAGCTGCAGAGGTTCTCGCACAGTCCACTCACGGGCAGGCAGCAACAGCAGAAGCCCACGGCAGAGGCCTGGGGGAGCTCGCCCCACTGTGGACGGGAGCCAAGTGCCCTGGGAGCCAATCAGTGGGGCTCAGGCGAGACTAGAATTTCTTCAGGAAGAAGCTGCAGCGGTTTTTCTTCTTTCCTTTACTCAGTTCAAGCTGCCCGCTGCCCCCCACACCAGGGGTGGGCGCCCCCTGTCCTTTCATGGCCCACAAGTCAATAACAACCCTGAAAGCTCTGCCCTGGGCCTTCCCCCAGCCGTCCTCAAGGAGCTGCCACAACCCTCCAGGCCAGGTCCCGAGCGTCCGCCCCTTCCGGCCAAGCCCCAGCTCCCAACAGCCCAAGGTTCCACAGTGACCCCGCCACATCCAAATAAGGACTCTTGGGGGACACTCCAGAGCCAAAGCACAGCCCAGGAGGCCAAGGCCATAAAAACAGCACCCCGAGCGCTGCAGAGACCCCAGAGTCCACAGGACACACGGCCAGAGAGGCTGTGGGACAGTCACACACCAGCCACGTGTAGACCCCGCGCCAAGCTGCCCTCGAAAGCGGAACTCCAGGGACAGAGCTCAGCAGTGACTGTGCCAGAGATACAAGTGCTTTATAATTAATACGGGTGAATTTATATAGAATCCCTGATATGCGACCGAGGGAAGGGTATGAATAAATCAGTGGAAGGTTTAATGTCAGCCAGTGAAAGAGGAGGCTGCTCAATGCGAGGACGTATGCAGCCGTGGGAAACACGGGAGACCCCAGGCGCGCGCTCCCCCGAGGGGTCCGCGGCCCTGCCAGGGGCGCTCACCTCTCCCAGTGAGAGCGCGGGTGGTGTGACCAGATGCACAACCCCAGCTGCCACTATCAGAAACAGGTGGAGCCAGGCCCCGTGGCGCAGGCCTGCCATCCCAGCACCGGGCAGGACGTGGCAGGAGCATGACCTCCAAGTCCAGCTTGGGCAACTGAGCGACTTAGTAAGACCCTGTCTTGAAATTAAAACCAAAAATGGGCTGGGGACGGAGCTCAGCGTGCAGGCCCTGGGGCCCATCCCGGTACCACAAAAACGAGAGAGAAATAGGTGAGGAAAATACTGACAGTTGCGCTGGAAGATCAGTTATTCTTGTCAAGGTCATGCGCTCTCTGTGGTTGGCCCTGGCCAGGGCCCTGTCACCCCAGGACTGTCTCAGAGCCCTGAGGGCTTCATACCACAGGCTGGAGTCTGCCCATACAAGCAACTGCAAGGAGTTCAGGGCTCAGAACTCCTGGTCACCTTTGGACCCTTGTGTGTTGGGTAGGCGTGTGCGGTACCAGGGTTCAAGTCCAGAACTTTCACCCTGAGCTACATTCCCAGCCCATTTTTGATTTTTGATTTTGAGACAAGGTTCACTATTTCGCTAAATTGTCCAGGCTGGGCTTAAACTTGCAATCCTCCCGCCTCAGCCTCCCAGAGTGCTGGGACTGCCTTACTGTCCCATTCTTGTCCTGTTAGGGAAAAGACCACGTGTCTTTGTGCTGGTGGTCAATAACGCTTATGGAATCGGGGTGAGCTTCCCAGGGAGCTCCGGGCTGTGGACAGAGGTTCCTGGAGCAGGCCCTGCTGGGTCAACGCTGTGGCCTGCCGTCAGCACCCACGTGACCCCCTTCTTCCCACCTCTACAGTTAATGCGCAGCCTTAGGGTGCATGTCCATGACGGCCCGTGACCAGGCTCGGGGTAAAGACCAAAGAAAAGAAGAAGAGAATTCTCCTCAACCACCTAAAGCCTTCGGTGTGTCTTTAGGGACAGCCGTGTTACATATTGTATATCTGTGTATATGTGTGCACATGTGTGTACATGCCTATGTGTGTATGCATTCTATGTGTTCTCACTCAGCGTTTTTGCTTGCGTGTGTGACAGGACTGAACACAGGGCCTTTGCTCTGAGGTACATCCCCAGGCCATTTTTATTGTCTATTTGCGGTAGGGTCTAAGGTTCCCACACAGGACTTGCACTTGTGAGCCCCTCCTTACCGCAGGCTCCCAGCGTGTGTGGTCCAATCACTGTTCGGGTCGTTTCGTACTGAACAGCCCAGAGGGAGCCACGGCAGGAAGGGTATCGACAGAGGAAATCATCTCTGACCAACCAGTGGCTAACTAGTTCTTTTTTATTGACTTCATATCTAAATTTTAAATGAAATTCATTCTTAAATTGAAATTAAGTACACACTCAAAAAATTTTAAGGCAGAATAGAATCCTAAAATATAAGATGTCTGAACAAAGATTTTTTTTAAATGTATCATCTTCTCCGACTCTAGTTCCAGTCAAGTCCTGTGCCCTGTAGAAGGCGGGAGGCACAGGAGAGGAGAGATTGGCACATGCGTAGAGGCTGTGCGGGGTGGGCCAGTCGGTCTGCAAGCCCTATAGACCGTAGAGCACCTCAGCTTCTACCTGGAAGAGCTGCCCAGCGGGGCTGCCTGGGGAAGCCTTCACGGAGGGAGGGCTGCCTGTCCCCTGTGCCTTCAGGAGCCATGGGGCACTGGCCCTCTGTGCTGCCACCTTCCTTGCCACCAAACATGGGAAGAAGCCAGCGCTCACCAGGCTCTGGAGCCATTAAATGGAGAGAGGGGGCACAGGATGTCGCTGCACTGTGTCACGCCCATGGCCTCCACAGGATAGCCAGGCCCTGGAGTGCACGAACCCAACTCCATGCCCCTGAGCGGCTCTGGGAGGTAGAAGCACCTGGTCCGATTGTCGTGCTCACTGACCCATCTCTGGGACACAGTCCCAGACACCCACAACTTGGAGGAGGAGAGGATCCCTAGGCTTACGGTTTCAGTGGTTCCAGTGCATGGTCCGCCAGCGCCCAAGGCAGAGGCACCTGGTGGGAGGGCCTGGCAGCCGACAGCTACTCATCGCAGGGCGAGTGGGAAGCAGGGAGCCAAGGGAGGGTCCAGGGACAAGAGCATGCCCTCTCGGGTCACAGCCCCGTGACTCACGCCCAGCCAGGCCCCACCTCCCGGCAGCAGTCAGCCAGGAACCTGTCCACAGATGAATCCCCTGCTAAACACCCCCGTGGTTTGGTGACCTTCCACACACAAGGACCTTGGAGACATTTGGATCTACTCTGTAACAGCTGTCCCCATTCCACAAGCAGGGGCTGACGTGCAGGTGGCCACCCGTCCCCTGGTTTCCAGGCTGCACTTTTCCTCCTCCAAGGTGCTCAGGGCAGATGAGAGGCCAGGAAGGCCGCATCAAGGTGACGCCCCACTGCTGAGGGACAAGTCCTTCAGGAAGGTGTGATCCTGCCCAGAGCTCTCCTGACCCAAGTTCACACTCGGCACAATTAAACACAGCACTGGTGGTAGTGACCTACCGTGCTCCACGCCGAGAGAGAGAGACAGACACAGAGAGATAGAGAGAGAGAAATTTATTCACATTTTTCATGAGACCCCAAAGCTCCCTTCCTGTAGCCCGAGACGGGAGCCAGTGTACGGTCTACACTCGCATTATCTCGCAACCTCTCAAAGAGGCACCTGTGTACTGGTCGTGTTCCTAAAATGTAACCTTCCTCCAGAAGTTAGACCACCAGCCAGGCCCCATGGCACCCACAGGCCTGTCATTGTAGGCCTCTGAGAGGCTGAGGCAGGGTGATCCCAAGTTTGGGCCCAGCCTGGAAGACTAGAAAATTAATGAGACCCTGTCTCAAAATGAAAAATTAAAAACAAAAAAACAAATAACGGGCTAGGCTTAGCTTGGTATAGTCTCTGGGGTCAGTTACCAATACTGAATGATAAAAAGTGGATGCCTCCAAGTGGATCAAAACAAGGTGCCTGCTTTTCGTACAGGGTGGCTGGGTATCTTCTTGCTATTGGATCATTCAGGAGACAGAGGGTATTTCTTCTGCCCACGGGGCGTACAAGCAGCTGGGAGAACCCAGTGCACCTGCTCATCGACCCAAGAGGTGAACACATAGCCGGCTTCCAAAGGTTCACAGTTGCCCCTTTCCCCCCTAAAACGGGGAGCTAAACCCACAGCCTTCTCTCTGAGCTACACCCCTAGCCCCACGTTATTGCTCATTTGAGAAAGAGTCTCTGTGAGTCGCTGGGCTTGTGATCCTCCTGTCTCAGCAGGAGGGCTAGAATGACAGCGCCACGCCACCAGGCCCACCTTCAATCACCTCTGAATCCTTGCACCCAGGTGCCATCTCCAGGTGGCCAGCCTGCAGCCCTCCGACAGTCCAGAGGCCAGGCTGCCTGCAGAGGAAAGCACCCGAGCCCCCACCCTGAGGCCCTAGCCTCTGCTTGACACCAGGTGGGCTGGGCACCAGGAGCTGCCCAGCAGCAGAGCCCCTGAGCGTTCCACGAGCCCCATCCTCAGGGTTGGTGACAGTCTTCATGTGACCACAAAGGCCAGCCTCACTGTTGCTCTGAATGTGTGTCCAGTTCCTGTCCTGCTAAGCAGTCACGTCACTGCACGTGGGGCTCAGGGCCGGGGCTCAGCGATGGGGCGCGTGACAGGTCACGTAGGGGGTGCCGGGTGGCATCTGGGCGCAGACCCTCACCATCAGGTCTCAGAAGTGGGTGGCTTCAGGCCCCACTTGAGAACACACAGTTGTTGTTTCAGGTCACGAGAAAATGCTCCACAGTTTGGGTCTCCCTGTGTTACACATTTTCCGTGATCACCGTCAGTAGCGTGCTCAGTTGCCTAACAGTCACGCTCATCTTGGGAAAAGGGGCACACACGTGTCACGTCTTGACCCATTTTACCTCACTACCCCCCCCCCCCCATGTTCCGGTCATCCCCGTGGCCCCTTCTGCTGTCCACGTGGTCGACCCCTGTTGCCTGTCATTGATTATTTGCTGTGGTCCTGGGGATCGAGCCCAGGGCAGTCACACTGAGCTACAGCGCCGGCCCACTTTTAGTTTTGATTTTGAGACAAGGCCTCCCTGTGTTATTAAGATGCCCAGGCTGGGACTGAACTTGACATCCTCCTGCCTCAGTTTCCCACCATCTAGTGGCTTGGCTTTCTCTTTAATCTTGTGCATTTTGAGCTTCTCATGTAAGAGAGACCACGCTGCCACCTCAAACCCCAAAGCTCAGCTCCGCGGTGGTGGCGAAGATCCCGCAATGGACGCCGCTGGGCGCCAGCCTCACGGAGCCCTTGCAGCCCCTGGCCCAGCGTGTTGCAGCCACCTGGCCATGGCTGCGTGCCGTGAAGAAGGGCTTCCCCACGCGGCACTGTTCTATGGATCTGGGGACTCCCACCCAGCCGCTGTCATTGGCAAGGTGACCACGCCAGCACCCATGCTCACCTGCGTGGGACGTTGCAGGGCTGTCAACACAGCTGACTTTGCAGAAGATCATGGCAGAGCTCATAGCACGCATCCAGGTCTGGATGCACCTGCCCCTTTAAACTGTTAAGTGCTGCCGCGGGCCCAGGGGAGCCGCGCTACCTCCAATGGCCATGGAAATGGATATTGAACACAGAGGGAAACTCTCAGAGGCTGATAGCAGTTAGCTACAAAGGAATCGCAGCCAGCGATTCATCATGCCAGGGACCAAAGTCATGTGCAGGCCCAGGGTGCCGGGTCGGCAGCACTGGCTCTGCCCCCGGATGCGGCGTTTGCTGGTTCCCCGGCTCTGCGTGGAGCAAGGGCCGTGCCGGTCCTGGTTGGTGCTGGCGGGGTCTAGGGACCTTGGCACCTGAACAAGAGCATGCTGAAAATCAAAAATAAAAATGGCCTGGGGGTGAGCCCAACACGAAGGCCCTGGGCTCGATTCCCAGTGTCACAAAAATACATAGCTGCTATGTATAACAAACATGCTAATAAAAGTAAGTATGTACGCACTTCTTTGGAAGAGTAAAACCCTGTAAAATTAAATCCACATCTAAGCTGGTTACCGACAAGAGAAGCTGCAGGCCGCCTCAGTCCCCTCCTGGGCGGTACTTCTGATGGCACGAGGACCAGCAGGTGACCACCACGCTCAGGGGAACCCCCTGTGGACAGGCATGCAGATGCCAGGGCCATTCCCTCCCCACATCCCCGCTCCACTTGGGCCCTCCCAGGCCGTAGGCAGCAGGGTTTTCTGCCCCTCAGGACCCACCGTGCTGTTCACGGGTCCAGGAGCACTGGCCCATGAGCCAGTGCCGGCTACTGAGGCCTCCCTCCCCACACACGGGGCCACCCCTGGCTCTCAGCTCACACTTATTTGAACTCTGGGCAAGCTGGTAGTGTTTCAGTAATGGCCCTACAGCCGGGCGTGAGCAGCCAGACGTGGAGGGTGTGGATCAGGAAGGAATGCCGTCCCATGGGGGCGCTGGCAAAGAACAGGGACCCTGTGGGGAAGCGTCTGCCAACTGCGAGGGCTTGGAACGGGCCTTCGGGGCCAGCTGAGCGTGGTGCCGGCGCCGGCGCCCATCATCTCTGACTCCGGCGCCTGGCCCGTCAGAGGTGCTGCATCACCTCCTTCCCTTTTCCAGGGTGCCATACTCTGTAGTCACAAATTCCAGGGAGAGAGGTTTGTCCAAGCCGTAACTTCCAGTGGGCTCAGTCCACGCTTGCTGGCTCCAGGGTGGCCTGGTGGGGGGGGCAACCACTCACCCCATGGCAGAGAGGAAGGGGAAGAGCCCGACGAGAACAACCCTCACGTCACAGCCTAGTGACCCTCCAGCTGGCCCCACCCCCTAACCACTCACTCATCCTGAACCCACCTAAGATCAAATCCAGCAGTGAGCACAGCTCCCCCAGCGCAGTCGCCTTGCAGTCACAGGGGGCTTGGGGGCGCCTCAGAGGTAAGCTGTAACAGGTGCTGTGCCACACTGGGAAGGCACGACCCTGCTCTCCATCAGAGGCCGGGCAGGGAGGCAGCAAGGACGCGCCTCTGCGGCTCTGTGTCCGCTGTGTTTCTCAGTCGCAGGTACTAGGGAAGCAGGTGAGAGAATCGGGGGAGGGGGGTGGGGGACAGGGACGGAATTGCCGGGACCGGAAGACAAGGAGGCAGGTGGCGGAGTGACTGTCGGCGCACAGCTGAGTTTGCTTCGATGCCGAGACGGGCCCTGCACCTGCACTCCTGAGGCCTCCTGTCCCTCCGCTGAACAGCACGATACCCGCCCTCGGCAGCCAGGAGGTCCCACCCGGCGCCCTTATCTGCCCCAGACACCGAGGGAGAGCCGTTTGGTAGAGCCTCCTGACCTCAGCACCTCGGGGTCGTGCCACACAGACTCGGCGGCGGTGGGAAGTCAGGACACGCAGACCCACCCTCAGTGCCCTGCTGGCCTGCCCGCTTCGTCCTGCCCCCTTCCTCCTCCGGTCCCTGGGGACTGTGGAACAAGGACCCCAGCTGCCGGCCTCAGCACTGGCCCCACCGTCCGTGCAGGAGGTGGGCGCTTCCAGCCCAGCGTCCTCTCCTGCCCAGGTCTGCCTGCACTTCTTCACACAGGTGATGCGCTCGGGGGTGCACCCCCTCTTGGAGGCTGGGACCCACTTCCCCGCAGCCCAACACAAGCTCCCCCAACAGGAGGCTCTTATCTTGGGTGTGCTACAATCAGAGCTGGGCACAGCCAAGGAGTGTCCCGACTCGGGGCCTCTGGGACTCTGGGCCGCTCCGGGTCACATTACAGGTGCTGAGCGAGATGGTCCCTGGAGGCGTCCCCTACATGATGTTCTGATGCATCACGCAAGTGTCACCTGGTACGACAAGCACTCAGCCAGCCGCGCGGCCTACTGCAGAGGACTCGTCATGCTGGCGAGCTGCGTCAACGGGCTGCGGCTCCACGCCGGAACCCGATCCCTCGCCCTTGTCTGCACAAGGTCAGGAGCCCAGCGGGAGGGGCACAGAGTGTGGAAGCGGCAGTCTGGAGCTTTGGAAGGGAAGAGGCGGCTGTGCTCTGTGGGGACAGGAAACGCGAGCTCGGGGATAGGATGGCATCCGGGCGCTGGGCCCCGTCTGGTCGCCGTGACCTTGAGCAGGCCAGCTCCCCACTGTCACTGAGAGGCAGGGAAGGAGCCTGAAATAGCATCGCTCACCACCAAGGGCGTCCATGGGGCAGGGACCAGGCTGCGAGGCCTTCCCCACTCGGCTGGCCTCACGCCCACCCCTCCCGGGACTCTTGCTTCGTCTGGGCACGGCCTCTCTCTGCAGGACCCCCTCTTCTCCTTGCCCTGAACTTGTTTTGCTAGGCACGTAGCCACGCGCTTCTGGCATCAGTCCGCCTGTCCCAGCCCTGGTGCTCCGAGCGGCTGCACATAGCACAGCCCCTCGGTGCCCACCTTTCTCACCACAAACGAACGTAAAGACAAAACCTTGGGTAGGCCAGTTAGGGAGAGTCGAACAGTGCCAAAGACACGTGAGTTCCTGACGTTCCTCGATAGCGAGGTCCCAACCGTGCTCCTTTCTTCCCCCTGGGACCCCAGCACCAAGGACAGTGAGGCAGACACCCCAGAAGCTCCGGAGTGCAGGAGGCAGGGGGCCTCGAGACCTTCCGGGCTTCCCACCCCCTGACCTCAGCTCTGAGCATGTCCGGGAAGGCCAGGGGCCTCAGAAGGGCTGCAGGAGACCTGGAGGCAGCCGCAGTGTCCTCAGGACCGGGTAGCTCAGAGTCCTCAGCCTCCAGTTCAGTGAGGGCTTCAGCCAACCCAGTGCCCTGGCTGAGGTGCACCCACCTCTGGCCCCTGGAGGGCGCTCTCCTCCCGTGGACAGGCGTCTGGCCCCAGGGTTGAGGGTGACAGGCGCCCCTTCCCCTGCGCCTTCTGGCTGGCAGCTCTGTGTGCAGGTCAGAGGGGTTCACAGGAAGACTGCGGGATCATCCGCACACCCGAGCTTTGTCTGCACCCACAAGCACGCAGCCGCGGCCTGCCTACTGAGGACCTGACTTGGGGCCAGCCGGGCTGGGCGGGGCTCCCAGAGCTTCCCCAGGCCCACCCGGGCAGTTTCAGCAAGGGCGGGGGTTGGGGGGGGAGCTGCAGCCCCAGGTGCTCTGGGCCTCCGCTTCTCTCTCTCTCTCTCTCTCTCTCTCTCTCTCTCTCTCTCTCTCTCATTTCTTTCTTGAGGCACTTCAGACGGCTCTCAGTGCCTTTGCGTGCAGCTATATCCTCGGCCCATAGTTTTAGTTTTGACATCAAAACAAGATCTTAGTAAGTTACGAACTGGCCTAGGCTGGGCGCAAGCTTGCGATCCCCCTGCCTCAGCCTCACAGCTCCCTGGTCATTTTCTTCATACTACTTCGAGTGACACTCCAAAGAACGACCACGGTCATGGTCTTAGAAGTCTGTGACTGTGGCAACCAATCACCACAAGCAAAGTGTTTAACTCAAGAAGCGTTTGTCTCAAAGTCCCGGGGTACAGAAGGCCCTGGCCGAGGCGGGGCCCTGCTCCCTGCAGCCTCCCGGAAGGGTCCTCCTGCCTCTTCCTGCCCGGGAACCTTGGGGCTCAGTGGCCACACCCTTCCAGTCCCCGGCTCCAGCCTCAGGGCTTCTCCCCACATGTCTGCCCTTCACGCGGATACTGGGCAGTGGGCGTCGTCTCATGCAGGTGACCCAAGGTGGCCTCGTCTCTGAGTCCTGAGCTTCACTAGGTCTCCAAAGACCCCTTTCCGCACAGGGTCCCATGCCCAGGTTCCAGAGGGGAGGACACGGCAGCGTCTGTGGGACATCTCATGTCACTCACTGAGGTTGGCCTGGGAGCCACCTGGGAAGTGGCTCAAGTCTGAGCAAGGCATTCTGTAAAGAGTCTGGGAGCCTTTCGCCCGTTAGACCCCAGGAAGCTCATTATCAGGTGCCGGGTAGCCGGGGGAGGAGAGACGCCAGCGGTTCTACCAAGCTCTTCATGATTTATTTGACTTTTGAACAAAACCCATTGTGTACCCTACCAAGTCTTATTTTTATTTTCCTGAGTATAGTATAGACTTCACATAAATCACGGGAACACGACTGGATTTGCTGATTTTGCAGGGCCAATACGTTTTATAGTAACAGAATTTTGATAGTTTGGGAACTGCATTTATTCTGTGGCTTTAAACAAACAAAAAGCACCAGCCTGGTACCTGACCGCTTACAGAGCCATATCTTCATGAACAGAGAATCCCACGGCTTCCCCGTCCCCTGCTTCTATCGCTGGGGGCTTGGCCCTGGGCTTGGAGCCCAGGGTGTCCTCAACTGTGTGTGGAGGAGGTGCAAAGGGTGGCGGTCATAAGGGCTGGGGAAGTGGCAGGGACCACAGCTGGAAAGGGGTTTCAGAGTAGGAGGCATGGCCTGGGAACTGTCACTCTCTAGGTAGGGGTAGGCTTCAGAATGTTCCGGAGCAGAGGAAACCCAGGATTCCAAAAAGTTTCCGGTTATGGGTAAGCCAGCTGATGACTGGAGGTCAGAGGTGGGGCTGAATTGTGTCGTAAGTAAAGTTTTACCTACGGAACCTCAGGGAGTGACTTCACGTAGGATAGCATCTGGCAGGTGCTCTTGGTGAACACAAGACTTACTGCAGAAGGGCGGCTCCAGTGCCCAGTCAGGCCCTTCCAAGCATTAGGAGGGGCCCGTGGTCCCAGACCAGGGCAGCTCCGGAGGAAGCAGCCGGCTAGGCGGCTGGAGCCCAGAGCCCGGTGATTTCACGGTGTTTTGCCCAGAGGTTGCTGCGCAGGTTTGCAGTGATTTCTGCTTCACTCAGGGGGGCAGGAGTGGCGGCTGTGTGGGTTCAGGAGACGAGAGCAGGGAACCTTCCTTCTGCACCTCCATAGGGAAGGGAGGGAGCTTGGCCACGCCAACCACGTGTCAACCAGGCCTCTCCGATGCCTGAGGAGGTGCCACGTGTGGCCCACGTCTCTGCTCTTGGGCATCTGTCATTGTTTCCACTCCTGGTGTGGATCTGGGGACATGGGCTCCAGCTCTAGGGACTCAGAGAAGGAGTGTTGGAGCAGGAAACCGGCAGGTGCCGAGCCCCAGGAGCTGCGCGGCAAATGCCTTCCAACTGCCCCGTTGCCCGTCCCCAGCCCACACAGCCCTTCCGGGCCTCTACTCTCCCCATCAGGAGAGGTGCTGTGGTCTTCAGCCATGGCCGCTGGCTGTGGAGGGCACCAAACTGGTCCTGAGTTCCAGCCCTCCACTTTCTACAGAGGAGGGGGCGGGACTCCAGCAGGGAGGTGCCACTGGGCCTGCAGCCTGCAGGGGCAGGTCAGGACCAAAGCCAGGCCCCCGCCAACTTCTCATCACAGCAGGCTCTGAGCATGCCCTGTCCCAGCCCCAGACCATCAGCCACACACGTGGCACATGCATGCACCATGCGGTACATACATGCCACCCACATGTGTAGTGCACGCATGCACAGTCCACATATACAGGGTGCACACACACACACGCAGAGCACAGCCCACCATGGCAGAGCCCACAGCTGTACTCACACACAGTATATACATCACACAGCACACACAGTGTCCATTTGTGGTACATACAAACAGGTCAGCCAGCCACCGTGCACAGACATAGTACACACAAGCACAATATGCGGTCATACACGCACAATGTAGCACACACACAGTGCTTATGCATGGCATACGTGCACAGGACTGCCCACCATGGCACAGCACACCCAGTGCACACATACATGATCACACATGCATAGCACTCATGGCATGCATATACAGCAGGACATGTATGGCAGACATACATATGGTAACACACAATGCAGCACACCCCGGTGCACACACGCAGCACCACACACTGAGCAGCTCTCCAGAGGGAAGATTGGTGGCGAACTTAATGACACAGAACTTGGTTTTAAAAGCAAAATAAGCTTATGTGAATGACAGTGTTTGGTTAAATATTGGCTGATGGCGGAAGAGAAGGCACTGTGCCGCTGCTCCTCAGCTGGACCCCGAGAGACGAGGCCTCAGGGGGCAAGTCTGGTCTGAGGGCCTGCTGTCCACCCCGTGGCTACCAGACTCAGGGGCACCCACCATGCCTGGGGCCCACATTGTGTCTTGGGCGGAGTCAGCCCAGCTGATCTGGGAATCTGGCTTGCAAAAGCCACAAGAAGCCAAAGGGCGGTAGTCCCCGGGCACTGACCACTGGGCAGCCTGCTCTGCAGGGCCTCGTAGCCAAGGCAACCACCTCCCTGTAGCGAGGTTCACAGTAAAATGTAAGTGCATAGATTAGAATCTCCTCCCGCTCACTAAATTAACTCAGAACCGTCCCTGGCCATAATAACTGCCGAGAACCGTTATCCAGCTCCACGTCAAGTCCCATCCCCGGCAGCACCGCCACTACAGTCCCACTCCAAACGTGAGCTCGGAAGAGTCCCCGGGGCGAGGCTGGATCCCTGGTGGCTTAGGACAGAAACCACAGGGGCTGAGTTGATTGGCTAGGCGGCTTCCGGTCTGGCTGATATCGGCTGTGTACACCCAGGGGCCTTTTTCTGAATTACAGAGCTTTTGCAAATGCCGAAATAAATACACAGAAATGCTCAAAAAATTAAAGAAAACATTTCCACCTCCTGCGGTTCACTTTGCAACTTGCTGCCGGGCTGAGCTTGACAAATATGCAAATAGCATGGGCTGGCAGCCACACAGCGAGTTTCACAGGGTCTGGACTTCCTTATCAAAAGGTGTGTGAGGGATTCCGGGCAGCAGATCAAGCAGCTGGTGCTGACAACCTGACTTTGCTCATTGGAGTGCTTCTAAATTAGATGTAAATAAACAAGCCTATGGGTGAGGATGGGCTCACTTTGGCAGCTGAGTCTGTGACTGAAACCCTCCTCTACAACCTTTGGCACTAAAATCGGAGGCAAGATGAACTCCTCGTACAGGGCAAGAGAGCAGCCGTGCTCAGCGCTGGCGTGGGGCCCTGGCCGAGTCAGCAAGCCGACCTTCAGAGTCTAGGAAAGGGAGCGTTGTGAGGATGGCCCTTGGGGACTTGTGCCTAGCTCCAGCTGGCTAACAAAGGGGCCTGGGGAGAGAGCACAGAATGATCGTAGACAAAACCAAGGCCAAGGTATCGAACAGCCAGGGGTTGGCCAGAGTGCAAAGGTAGCTCCGGGCTTGCCACCCAGGGCAGGTCCCCGGGGAGATCCTGCAGGGTCAGGACTTGCCTGGGGAGGTGGCCCCAAGAAGGCACAGCACAAAAATGAGACATGGGTGGAGGGGAAGAGAGAGTCAGTGACGAGTGCCCTAGCGGGCAGGCGCGGTGTGTGCAAGGGTTCAGTCCCGCCGAGGACCACGGGAACCCCAGAGGGCACCACCCCCACAGTTAAGGCCGCTGCAGCCTTATCATGAATCCCTACCCTCCAGTTTGGAGTGCTCCTAGGAATTAACTCGGTGTGTTTTCAGGGCAGAGAGACTGCAGGCAGAGGGTCATGTCCAGTGAAAGGCCTCAAGTGTACAGAAATGACAGGGACTCCGGGGAGGTCAACAGGGCACCAGGAGCATCTGCTAATGTCGACCTAGGAGGAAGACAGTGCCTTCGACTTGCTCATTCCGCTACACCGTGTTCCAAGACCCACAGAGCAACCAGCACGTTCCTAACATTTGGGGCAGTGCAGGAGAGGTTCCTTTCGGCTCACAGTTTCAAAGCTGTGTCAGTCCATGTGCAGTCTGCTACGGATCCAAGACAGAAACAGCGATGGCGGGAGGATATCCAGGGGAAGCGTGGAGACACGAGGCACCAGGGAAACTGGTGGCAGCAACAGGCTTATCTAGCGAAGTGACTGGGCAGTGACGATCTCTTATCTTCACACTTGAAAAACCAGAACAGTGGTCTTACTACTCCCCACGATCCCCTTCAGAGAGCTCAAACAATCCGTGGTGTTGCTTACGATGGATACACACAACAAAAGTGTCCAGGCACATTCCTAAACCTTCACTCACCGATTAGACCACGCTGCTGCAGGTGCCTGTGGACTTCCCACTACGCTCTCAGCACCTGAGTTTCTGCTGGAAACATCTACCTTCAATCCTATACTTGGAGTCATAGTCTTGTGTTTCTCTGTATGTGAGTTACCTTTGGTTAGAGATGATGTACTATACCGCTGCTGGATTCAGTTTTCTTTCTCTGGGGACTACCGCGTGATAAAAACCTTCATTCATGGGATATAATGTTCAAGTGTTGGCTGATTATTGTGAGTATTTGAAATGGGTTTTGCTTTTGTTGGAATAAATCATTGAAAAGACCAGTGTGCTTCTCACACACCTTTATATCTCCTTGCGCTGTTCACACCCCTGTGAGCACGGAAGAGAGCTCGCCAATGATGGCCCACTGGGGGGCCCGTTCTGCGGTTCCTCAAGGAAGGGGGTCGGGGGTAAGGCTTTCTTTGCAAATCCAAGCTGTGATAAAAAGACACAGCGAGAATTTTAACTGGAAGCGTCATTATGTGATAGACTGCCGCGAACCCCACGCGATCCCCGCTTCACTCTGAACACACTTCCCCCTGGCTCTTGCCATTCCTGGGGCGGCTCTGGAAGTCCCCTTTCCTGGGTGTCTTCAGTTGCGTTGTTGTGGCTGACTTCGTGTCCTGAAGCCACCCAGTGCTTCCCCGTTGTGGTCAGTTTCGACCTTGGGGAGGAGCCAGGAATCCCGCAGATCCAGAGGCTGAGGTGGGCGAGGACCCCGCCGTGTTTCCGCGAGCCTGCCCTTGGGTTGGACCGCACTCGGCAGCAGCACTTCCCGTGTGCCCATCACGTCTTGTAAAGACACTCAGGAAAGAGGACTTCTGGAGCTGCCTCAGAGAACCGCAAGCGGATCAGGGCAATGCACGCTTTACTGAATTATATTTTTTTACTTAAACACATTTTTATTTCAATATTGTAGCCATGCCCGGCGGGACCTCGAGGATGCAGTAGAAGAGGCAGCTGCGGCTCACAGGTTAGTGGCTGCCCCACCCCACGCCTCCCTGTGTTCTGGTTGTCACACACCTTGGGGACCCCATTGTAGTGACTGGAGATACTTGAGCTTCTGAGAAGGTTTTCTTCTCCGTAGCTGTGGGGACTGAACTGAAGATTTTCACCCCCCGCTCTACCCTCAGCCCTTATTTAGTTTCTGTTTTGACACATGGTCTCACTGAGTCACAAAGGGGAAGCAATCCTCCTGCCTCAGCCTCCCAGAGTGCTGGGATGACAGGCTTTCACCCCCGGGCCCGGCTGTGAAGCGCCAGTTGGTGTTTTCCATGTGGATTGCTCCCAAGCGTACAAGACGCAGGCTTCAGACTCCCCAGCTTCGCCCTGAGTCCCGGGTCAGGGTAGGGCCCAGGCGGCAGCGCCTCAGCCTGCCTCCCACTGTGGGATTCCAGAGACGGTCATAAATCACGCTCCGCACTACAAAGGGATCGATAGCCAAAAGCCCTTTGGTCAGCTTTCCATGGGACTCTTCAAGTCCAGGGTTCTGAAATGCTGATGATGTCATCAATAACAGGACATTCCAGCGCAGGCCCACTCTGGGCCACCCCGGGATGGGGACGCGACTACGCCCCACCACACAGCACACAGCCTGCTGCGGCTCCTCAGAACCGGGGGCCACCGAGGACCATGAGGAAACTTCCCTGGGAGGAGCACAGCTGGCTCTGGGCAGCAGTTCTCAGGAGACCCACGGGGAGGCCAGGTTGGGAGGATCCCTGAATTCAGAGGCAGAGGCTGGCTAAGGCCGGGCCCTTGGCGCAGCCAGCCTGGAGCACGTGGCCACCCGAGCCCCACCTCCCGCATCTCCCTGGCTTTGGGAGGCTCCTGAGCCCCGTCTTCCCCCTGCGGCAGGCACGGATTTGCTCTCCAAACTCTGATTACGCTTAGCTCCTCCCAGAGGAAAAAGCTAATTCCCTGTGGCACCCACCCACTCGGGAGCCAGGTTCAGCCTCGATGCCAGCCTCCCTGCTGCCAGCACGTGGACGGGGTACTTTGCACCCGTCCCCCGCACTCCAGCCCCAGCTCCAGCGGGCAGCGGGGATCCCACCGCACCTGCTCCCAGCCTTCCCACTCCAGCCACGGTTGCTGCCCACACAGGGGTGCTGCTGCCCTCCCACGCCCCATGCCCGCTCCCAGAGGCCACAGTCCCGTCTGCAGACAGTGCACAGAGAAGGGGTTGACAAGTTCCCACCCGGCCTCCAATATGGCTGAGGCCATTTTCCAATAAAGCTGATGAAACCTGATAAAAAAAAAAGTCAGAAGAATCAAAAGGCCCCTCGGGCTAAATGGAAGCATTCCTCAGGAAATTCCACACTCAGCATCGTCTCTGTTGGAAATATTAAAAAATTCATATATAGTGAAATGATAGATAGTTATGTCACTCTTGTTAGAGTTATGCTGATGGAGCGGTCCCAGCTTCTGGCAGAAGGCACCCTCCCTGCCTACGTACAGACAGCATCATTGACCGGCTGTAGTGGCAGCGTCGCCGGGCACAAGGTCTGAGCTCTCCCCCCAGGAACACAGAGCTTCCCGTCCGCTCACTTAGCTCTGAGCCGCGCGGCAGTCACCTTCTTCTCATCCCTGGGACAGAAACCCCAACACTCACAGTACCGAGGAGAGATTTGGTTCAGCAACACCTCAGAGGTCTCAGTCCACGCAGGACTTGCGGTATAGAGGCAGGGAAGCCACCAGAGCAGGGTCAGCTGGGGAGAGAGAGGGACCCTCCCAGGTCACACTCCCAAAGCCCCTCCCTCCTACCAGGCCCCACTCCCAATGGCACGGGAAGTCCCTAGTGGGTGCATCCATTGAAGGGGGATGGTGTTCCAGCACAGGAGGCTTTGGGAAAGCATTTTACATCAAAACCAAACCACAGAGGCATGAGAAGTACTCCCACCTCTCTCTCTCTCTCTCTCTCTCTCTCTCTCTCTCTCTCTCTGCCACTCAGCTCCAGGACAGGGGCCTTCTTTCCCAAGACCACTCAGGCATCTGAGGGCCAGGGCCCCTGATATTTCGAACCCATTGCTACAGCAGCCAGTATCCCTAGGGATTCACGGGTAATGCCTCCCAGCTGTGTGGACCCAGCCCGGCCTCCTTCCTTTCCCCAGCTCTGGTCTCAAGGCCTGTCCTCCAGCTCTGAGAAGTCTGTGGTGGCCACGCTTCCTGGGACACTGTTCTGCAGTGACACATCCCTAATCCCAATAAATACATTGATTTACCAAGTTGCATGGCCAAAAGCTGCATGTGATCTGGGCCTCCCCCGACCCCAGTGACAGGTAAGAAGGGTGTTGTAGGCAGGAGACAGCACACAGAAACACATAGAGGAGGTGGTCCTGGCGCCACCAGCCTTCCATCCAGAACTCCGGGAGGCTGAAGCAGGAGGATCAGAAGTGTGATCCCAGCCTGGACAACTTAGCGCTTTCGTGAGACCGTGTCTCAAAATCAAAAATAAGGGACAAGGACTGAGAATGTAGTTCAGTGTGAAGACCCTGGGCTCAGTCCCTACTACACACACACACACACACACACACACACACACACACACACGCACGCACACACGGACAAAATGGCCTATCGATGGCTCTCCAACTTCTTCTAGATATTAGAGGATGCTGCGCTTGGTGCAGGTAACGAGGTGATTTCCCTTTGTTCCTGCCCGTGTGACCCATAAATGACAGGGCTGACTCGTGCAGACAGATGACCGTGCCCCCGTGAGGCCGCACGTTCTCCAAGCCTTGCGGAAACCCTCCTTGCTGGCTTGCGGGTGGCCCTCTGCGGTCTGTGCCTTTGGTGCCTGCTCAGTGCGCAGGAGCCGGTCAGGGTCGGGGCCAATAGAGCTGTTTCCCTGGTTCCCCAATTCCATTCTTTCCACAAACCCAGGTGTTAGCAGAACGCACTTGTGACACTCACCTCCCAGACACAGGAGGCCCTGTCACCCTGAAGTGCCCCACTCTCTTTCGATGGGTCCACGTGTGAGCCACTTAAGGCCACCCAAGCATGTGCTGGCTGAACCTTTGTGGCTTTCTCCTATGAACGAAGCCCTCATTCCACGGGAGATGACAGATGACTTCATATCCCATGCAAGCAGCCCAGACAATAGCTCCAGCCATGACTGATCGCCTCGCAGTAACCCACTTTATGTTAAATGCATTCTTGCTGTTCAATTCCGCTGCTGTAATTTGGTTCTCCTGCATCCTGGCCCTCTGTGGGCTAGCCGGGTTCCTTCAGTAATGATCCCTTTTCTATTGTATTGTTTTCTGCATAATCAAGTTGGTAGGTGGGGGTTTGGGTGACACGGCCATCTGTCAAGTTCATTTGCTCTGAAAATGCAAGAAATAATGACTCCACACCATGGGGCGATCCGTTATCGGGGGACGAGCATCCGCTTCTACCCTACTGCCTTCTCACCCCCTTCAATAAGATGCCCAGACATTTCCTCCTACAGGCGGGGAGGGGGGCAGGGGGTACTTTCCCTATCCCTTGTTCACCCCGAGTTGCATTCCAGCTCAGCAGGGCGGCCCCCGTCCACACTGATGTGCCCGTCTTGGTCCCCAGGCCACCAGCACTCTCAGATTCCTACCTCTGACAGGCCAGCAACACTCTTCCAAGTCTGCACACTGCGTGTGGGGACCCAGCAGTGCCACCAGGCGAGGAAGCGCCACTGCTAGCATCTCTTGCCCAGAAAAGTCTGTTTTATCCCATTTATGATCACGCACACACACGCCATCCACGCCCAAAGGGAAAAGCAAAGTGAGACAAGCCGGGAGCTCCCGGTTGCAACACCTCCAAGCACCAGGCCAGCAACTTTCCCGACCCCCAAACGTAGAGCAACTTCCCAAAGGCCGCAAGCTTCTCTCTTACAAGGGGCTCGCTCCTGAGCAAAACCCAAATGTAGAGAAAGCAGCTCTGAGGTCAGCAGTGCCTCGGAATCCACGCATCACACGTAGCAGTTCTTGTCAGTAACGGGGCGCACTTGTACCAGACCACTTTCCTGTTGCTGGGACATGGGGCAGTCGCCCACGGCTTAGGGGAGGGGAGGTTTGTCCAACCCACAGTTTCAGGAGGTCTCTGTCCATTCATGTTCACCTGGCAGTGCCAGGGGCCTTGGTGGAGGGCCAGCTGGAAAGAGCTGTGTGTGGCATGACAAAACAAGACACAGGGGAGCACGGCACCAGCGAAGGTCTGCCCTTCCAGGTCATGCCCAGGGGTCCGCCCGCTCCACCCGGATCTCACTTCCTAGTAGCACAGGAAACCATCAGTGGGTCCATCCACGTGGCATTTACCCTCCACGACCCAGTCACCTTCCAAATCCTTAGCGTCTCGGAGGGTCATTCCAGGGACAAAATACAAAAATATTTCATGTTTCATGACTTTGTTGGCGGCACCTGGACAGTCGCAGGGATGTGCAGTACTGGGGAGCCCTGTCCAAGCTGCTCGTTGGTAGGTGACCTGTTAGAAATTGAGTACACAGCAGGAGGTGAGTCATGGAGGGTGAGCAGACCTCCTCTGCATTTACAGCTGCTCCCCACCACTGGCAGGGCCACCCCGTGTCAGATCAGGCAGCAGTAGATCCCCCAGGAGTGCGGACCGTACCATGAACCACACATGAGGCATCTGGGCTGCACGCTCCTCGTGAGAATCCCGTGCCTATTGATCTGATGGGGAGCCCTACGGCAGGGCCAATTCCCCACCCACCGGAACCTCCAAAAACACAAGGCAAGACAAACCATTAGTCTGCCTAGATCGCTGTCACAGAAATATCTTTCTATTGTGACAGAAACACGAATGACACAGGGTCTCTCCCACAGTGTTGAGAAGGAGGGCTAGAAAGGGCCTGCCCCGGCGTGAAGAAGGCATGGGTGTGGCCAGAGCCTCTCCTGGGCCCCTGCGGGGGTCTGCCTCAGGGAATCCTGCCTCGGGGACATTCTTGCAGGTTGCTGTAGACCCCAGCTCGAGAAATGACACTGACTGGCATACATGGTAAACATTTAAGTAAAAAAAAAAAAAAATAGTAAAAGACACATGGTCACGAATCCTCCCAAATCCTCCCCTTCACTTTGAACGTAGTTCTTTCACCATTCCTGCTGCTTTCTGAAGCAGCACGTGAGGATCGCCATGGGGTGTGATTTTAAAAAGATGCGGTGGATTTCCCAGCTAAGCACCATCCAGCAGCAAGGCAGGCTCAGAAAAGCATGACAGGGTGTGCGCACCCACACCATTCACCCGTTCTGGCGCAGCGTGACTTTCTAGCTTTTCCCCAGAGTCCAACACTCACAAAAGGTCAGTGTTTTGAATCATTCAGGGCATCAAAGCAGCCGTAACAGTGCCATGAAGTATGCCCTTGAAAGAGGGTTTCTGGAAGTGGCAAGAATGCTGGACAAGTGTGTTCGAAGAAAAGGGGGTGCCCTCAAGGTGACACATGGGATTCTATTGTAGCACACATTTGAAACATATACATCTGATCACACCCCATCTACACAGAGCGATTTCAGGTAAGGAATGGTCTCCTGACATTCTATCGGCCCAGAGAGCCCAGGTCTGTGCCCCACAGGCTGGATACCCAGCTGACCAGATGATGTAAGTTCCAGTTCAGATGCTGCTACAGTGAGATTGGAGCAGAACCTGCTCCGGGTAGGGGGATCTACTCAGTCAGCGGATTCAGAGTTGATCTCTTTGGGAAACCATCTCACGGACGCACCCAGCTTGTCCGATCAAGCACATCCAGTGACTGTCCAGGTGATGCACAAACTAACGCTCACAGGGGACTCTAACCTGGTTGTCCTTGTGCCATGTTCTTGGAGCCACTGTCCTCCTCTTCAGAGTGGGAGCCCTGTGGTGTCCCCAAGAGACGCGAGCGGACCATTGTGGGACCCATCTTGCCGGAGTAATTGCTGCTGTGAACAGGGGGCAGGCAGGGCAGGGAAACCCCTCGGGGAGAACCCAGAACCCTTGTCACCAGGGAGGGAGGACTTTGGGTAGGAGTCTAGCCTCCCTCGGTCCAGGCTGGGCTACGTGGCAGAGCCCCTCCTTGCCAGCTGAGCTGAGACGCATCCCCTGCAGAAGGGCTGGCTTCCACGCACCAGGGACAAGCTAAGTGTTTGAAAAAATGTTCTCCTTCAGCCCCCAACTTCAGCCAGGAGGGGGTGACGCAGAGGCTTTTCTGGCTGCAGCTGGGTTCTCTCAAGGAGCAGGCCCTGGCTCGAAGTGGGTTTGCCGGGTACCCTCACTCCAAGTGCGGTAGCTGGATTCTAGCAGCTCTAACCCAGAGCTGTTGAATGACTTATTTCCATTTTCTTTTTGCTCCCCACCCCCACCCCAAAATGAAGCACCGTGCAGGCAGCCAGGCTGTGTAAGGCTGCCGTTTGGAGGAGCAGGGAGGAAACCGTCCGAGAGCCTGAAGCGACTCCGCAGAGTAGACCTGGGTGGAAACATCCCCTTCAGTCTCCACACGGTTCAGCCTGTGAGCTTAGAGCGCCACTCGAGGGGGCACCCAGAGTGAGGCAGCGGCACAGCACTGCCCCAGGTGCCAACGGCATTTTGCATCACCTCCCGGGCGTGGCGAGGTCCACCTTACGACTGGCCACGAGTGTGCCCCTTTGGGCAGTGTTGGAGAGTCGCCAGAGATGGCTCAGGGTCCTCTGCATCCCAGGGAGGACTGAGGTAGGCACAGACCGCAGCACACCGTCCTGAAGAGAAGGCACGTTCTTCAAAGCGTCGCGTGTTGTCCTCCTGGGCTGTCTTTTCATTTGTCATGGCTTTCTGGAAGCGCTTGGGTTCTGAGCTGTCCTTTTGCTCCGCAAGTTCACAAGTGAACAGCCAAATGGTTATGAGAGAGGACAGAACCCAGCAGCTGGTTTTTGATCATTTTTTGATCCAAAGACATGCTTTAGTGACCCTGGCAAGGGAGACGCAAAGCCCCAAATCACTCCGTCTGAGGAGAGCTGGCGAAGCCGAGGCAGAGAGGATGTTTACGGTCTCCCCAGCCTTCGTCTGGAGGCCGGACACACCGACGCCCTGCACACTGTCTGCCCTGGGCTACTAGTGATGGTTCCCCTCAACGTCATGGGTTCTTGGATCTCCTCCTACTTCTCCATGTGACCGACATGTATGAACACAGGTAGAAGCGGGAAGGAGGGCTTGGATAAGCTCTGCACTCGGGTTCCACAGCACAGATGTGCACGCTCACGCGTGGCAGCCGGAAGACAGGCTTGGACCGGCTTCACACTCTGGTTTTGCCTCGGAAAATGCCCGATGAGACCATGATCGAGGGAGGGAAACACGGTCAGTGCCGCGCTGCCCACCCAAGACTCCTCTCGGCCCTTGTCCCTGCTGGCCTGTCTCACCCTTTCCTCCGCTTCCTCCCTGGGGTCTCTTGGGAGCTTCCTGGGTACTGGGGGAAAGACACAGTGAGATGGGAGGCGCTGATTCGTTACCCAGCACCGTTTGCTCCCCAACTCCCGGCTCTGCTGGCCCCGAGCTGCTCTCTGCTTCTCTTCCTTTCTCGCTCCCAGGAGTCCCCCGTGTCCCTCCCGTCCTTCCTCCCCTATTCCTTGGGTCCCAGGACATTCCCACAAGAGGCTCCGTAGGCAGGGTGGGATCGTCCCTGCTCCTGTCCCCTGGGGTCCTGAGAGCACTTGATTGTGTACCCAGGTGTGGGTCTAGCTGAACAGCGCGCAGCCCCCAGGGCCCCGGGGCACCATGCCGGCCAACACAGTGCGAGAGGGCGTCAGACGCCTCACTCAGCCCTCTTCTCTCCAGGCTTCTGGGAGCCCCTCAGAGGGCGCAGAGTGGGAAGCACTTCGGGGTGGGCATGGCTGGCGCTGGGTCCCGGCCTGAGGACTCACAGGGACACTGCTCAGGGCGCAGCTCTGTGTGGGCACCGGACCCAGTTCCAGCAGCACCGCTCACGTGCCCGGCCCGGCTACTCAGCTGCAGTTTGCCGTCAGGCTGCTGGTGCTGAGCTCAGGGCTTTTTGTCCCGCAGTTTATATCCGAAAATAGGACCGAGCCTCTCGGAGGAGTGTTCTCAGCTTTTCCAATGTGCCCGATCGCTGCCTCCCTCTCCCACACCCCAGAGGACACCGTCCTCTAGAGGGACGCAAAAAGACCCCCAGAAACTTGTCCTTCCGTTGCCATCTCACGTCCGCTCTCACTTGAAAGTGGCGTCTTGGTGAGCGTACTTAAATGAACGAGCTTGGGTGACGTCATAGAAAATGGGTGGCCAGTCCCCGTGTACAGAGGGTCTCGAGACATTTGCAGGGGGTAGGGTGGGCCTCCATACAAACAGAGATTGAAACAGGGCTGGGCACCACGGGGAAGGAATGCCTGGAGGCTGGTGATCTCCAGCTGACCGGCAGGACAATGGAGACCCAGATACCTGGGCAGAGGCCACTAGAAACAGCAACTTATGGCCTGACCTGTGCAAGTCTACCTGAGGCTCCTATGCATGGAGGTGGTCGGGTCACGGGGATGCCATGTAAAACCTTGGATTCACCCATAAATGGGTTCTTACGCTGTTAGGAGACGGGGCCTGGCTGGAGGTGGGTCACGGCGGAGCGACCTGGAAGGCGTGTTCCTGCCCTCTCTCTCTCTGCTTCCTGGCCACCACAGCTGTCCTGCAGCGTGCTGTGCCCGCCATTGCAGCTTCGGCCATAAAGCCAGCCAACCATGCACGTGTGGTCTGCGACCTCTGGGCCTGTGAGCTCAGAGGAGCCTTTCCTCCTTCAAGTTTCGGGTGTCAGTCGTTGTGTCTCAGTGATGGGTGATGGGAAGCGCCTAGAACAACGGAGTGGATGGTGTGGCTACGAAGCAGAACAACTCAAAGCTAATAAGGCAAAGAAAGAGCCCCCACGCGTGCTCAGAGGAGCAGAGCCCTGCTGCGGCCCGCCTTGGGCCTCCGGCTCCAGAACTGGGCTGGAATGGGTCCTGTTGCTTAGGCCTGTCCTTTGTTACAGCAACCACGCAAACCTAATGCAGCCTGACTCAGGAGAGCGTATGGGAGGGTCAGTTGGAGTCAGCTGTGTGCTTCCCAACTCCATTGTTGGTTCCGTGGCTAGCTAATTAGGAGGAGGAAGGGGCTGGGGGCAGGGACAGACCCCTCCAGGCCACACCCCTAGGGATCCACCCTCCCTGCCGCCCTGGCTCCCAGCAGGAAGTGTAGATTCATCCTCCGGATCCAACTAACCCCACAGTCCAATCGCCTTCCAGGCACATGAGGCTCCTGGGGGACATTCTCATAGGTGCGCTCCGTGGCCATCTTGCTGCCCTGACCTATGGCTGCAGGAGCTGCCCCCGGTGGGTGTGGGGAGAGGTGACACAGTGCCCGGGAGCTCCCTGCTGGGGTAGTCTGAGAAAGCCACACTGTCTTGTGGCAGGACGCTTCCTGCACCACTGCCCAGCCTCCCTTTGCCCCCTCTATTCTGTCTCTTGTTACAGCAAGTTCTCACTTTTCTCTCAGTGTATCATTTAAAAGATGACCAGTCACGTTGATAGCGGCACCCATGCCCACTGTGGGTGCAGCCGAGCCCCCAGGAGCCCCACCCAGCACCGGTGACCAGAGATCTCGCCTCCTTAAATCTCCCAAGTCAGCGCCTTCCACAGTCTGGATTGGGTGCTTTCCAAGAATCATGTGGCCATTTATAAACTCGGGCACTAGCTGTTGGTTTTTGTTCTTTCCTTTTAAATGGCTGAGCCTCTGGGGGCCTCTCCCTGTGTGCAGAAAGGAAGCGTTCTCGAAAGCCGTGTGCTGCCATGTACTTAGCGCGAGGTCAGCAAGATTTCTGGCAATTTAGAGCAGGAAGGGAGGCGTTATATTCATACAGCGCCTTCCACAGAATGGCTGGCTGATGTCTGATTTATCCCCAAGATGTGTTCAGATTGTGAGAAGAATATGGTGCCATGGGGACATGGAAGGGGGTGTAGCCCAGTCAGGGGGCTTCTGTCCTCGTAGATTTGGTGTACATATGCTGGGAACCGTTTAGGAGAAATGGTGTAATGGCTTCTGACAGAGGAGCCGTCGTCGGCCTGCCTAGGGAAGCAAGTGCAGCCTCTATGCCATGGTTTGGGTCTGGAATGCCCGGGAACTTTCCCCAAGCCCCAGGCTTTGCCTCGTGAGCAGCTGTGCTCTACTGTCAGCCACCCAGGAGTGAACGGAGACTCCCTGCAACTGAGCTAAATAACCTTTTCCTCCCTGGGTCTCAGGTGCCAGATGCTGTGGCCCAGGCAGGAGAGAGTGACCAAGACACGCCATTAGGAGCTCAGGTTGGAGGTCACCTGCTCTAACGGTCAGACAGGGCATGTTCTCTGCCGGGCGTGTGGCGTATGTCTTTTAAGAATTTGATGACTTCCCCAGAGCTGCAGTCTGAGACCCTACGGCATGAGGGCTGCAGAGAGCACCTGTGCTTGTTCTCTGCCCTTCCACGTGGCCACAGTGTGAGATGTAGAGAGACCACCCGATGCCTGTGCCCTGCCCTCCCGTGGGGCTTGCCATCTAACTAGAGAACGTATCTGATCCCTTAAGCTAAATCCTAAGACGCTAAAACCCGAGGGCAGGTAAAGGTTATGAGAGGCGCCGCACTCGTTGGTGGATTCGTCAGTAGGTGGGTACGTGGCACACTGTGCTGGTAGGAGGCGAGGCCTGGATAGAGGTGCGTCACTGGGGTGTGACCTGCAAGGGTGTGGTGGCCCCTGGCCCTCCCTGCCTTCCCTCCTCAAGGGGCAGGGGCTCCACGGGGGAGGAAGCCGCAGGAAATGGACAGAGGGTGAAGGAGCTGGAGGCCTGGGAACACGGGGCAAGCTGGTTATTGGAAAGGGGCGTTTATCTTACTGATGTAGAGGTAGAGAAAGACACTTAAGTGGAGGAATGCAGCGGGCCTGTAGAATTAGACCATGCGTGTCCACAGGGTGGGAGATGTTGAGTGTGTAGCCGTGCCCATAGAGGAGATGGAGGTTGGTGGGAGAAACACCAGGCGAGGCTGCCCTGCAGAGAGGCTCCCCAAACGTGTGTGTGTGTGTGTGTGTGTGTGTGTGTGTGTGTGTGTGTGTGTGGCAGGGAATGCATATCTACGTAGCGCATCTGGAGGGTGGCTGAGGTCAGAGACTACCATTCTACAGGGACGCCCAGGCCTGGGCCATCCCCACCTGCTTCCAAGTCACATGGTGCCTGCAGCTCCCATTTCGTCTTCTTCCGTCCTGAGCTTCAGGGCTGCCCTTCGCCTGACCAGGCCGCCTCTGACCCTGGGCACAGAGCCCCGACTCAAAGGACCTCCTACCACTCATCACATAAAGGGAGCACCCCGGGATGAGGGGGGCTGTGGGAGGGTAACACTTAGTAAAATGGTTACCTTGGCCCCCATGGGGTCGGGTGCACTGAGAGCCCACGGTCCACGCTCTGCCTGTCTACCTGTCTTCCAGCTAGCTAGCGACTTGTCACCTGTCCACCCATCCACGTATGTATGTATGTATGTATCATCCACCGTCTATCCATCTACAATCTATCTACCTACCTACCCGTCGTCTGTCAATTTGTAGACAGACATCTGATTGTGCTCGCTGCTTTCCTAGCCAGCACCCACGCCTTATAGGAGGGGAGGCATGCTTGACTCACAGTTTCTAGTGGATGGAGTCCGTGCTCAGCTGGCTCTGAGGCAGGAGCAGCACCGCGGCAGGGCCCGGCACAGGAGAGCTGCTCCTCCCATGAGCGCCAGGAGCAGGAAAAGAAAGGGAAGCTGGGGACAAGGACGCACGCTCCAGGCCACGCCCTTGGTGACCCTCCTCCAGCCAGGCCCCACGCCCTAACAGCACGGGCAGCCACAGCCCCGTCCATGGGTGAGTCCACGGAGCAGAACAGCACCTCCGAGGTCCAGTCGTCTTCCACACGCGGGGGACGTGGGGGAACATTTTTGCTCCTAAGGGATAACAGCCGTCTTTCTTGAGCTGTGACGACTGTGCCATTTTCCCTTACCTGTCTAAAATGCTTTGCATTTGTTTTTGCCCGTGGCCTCTTGCACCCCCTGGCCTTGTGGGTGCTGTGTGTGCGCCTGTGACTGGTGCGGAAGAGGTGAGCTATCTTACCTCCTAAGACCCAAAATCTCCCTCTGGGGGATAGAGGTAAGTTGTATCAAACACGCATCGTCTGCTCCCATGGGGCCTCCTTGGCCAGAGAGTAGAATCACCTAGCGGGTCCACCTGCGGAGGAGCCCGCTTGCCCCTTGTTCTTGTGACACCAAGTTCAGAAATGCCTGCGAGGCTCCTGTGCAGGTGGAGCTGAGGCTCCCGCTCAGACACAAGAGTGGCTGGAAAAAGCGGGGTTCAGTAGGACAAGATTCAGGGTGTCCAAGGAGATGGCCCTTCAAAGGCCAACCCTTTATCTTAAAGTTTTATCAGGAGAAAAGAAAACTTGGAAAAAGAACAGCTTCCAGCCCGTTGTTTTCTACAGCAAAGAAGGACCTTCTCAGACATCCGGGGACATTTTTCTTTGCCAAGAGCAAAATTTCTTCTCCTGCGCAAGAGAAGAGAATCCACAGGCAGAGACAGAAGGTGGCATGCAACTGCCATGTGCCTCTGCAGTCCCCGGCCGGACGTCAGCAGAGAGAAGGCAGAGAGAGCCCAGAGAAGGGATGTCTGTGAGCTCACCTGCCCTCCCTCCCTTCTGTCCAGGGGGTGCAAGGCCTTGGGGACAAGCGTCCTCTTCTTCACCTCAATAGCAGATGAGAACACAGCCACCTGTCATTTCCTGACAGCCACACAGATTGCAAGGGACTTGGCCTGCCATTGCCCCAACTTCCTGGGAAATAAGGGGACCTCCTGGATGACAGGAGCCACTGGGCTGCTGTGGCCTTGCCCTCCCAACCACGCCGGGCTGATAGCCAAGGTGTCTTGATCGCTGAAGGCCGCTTTATGTAACCGTGGCTGGGAGCCCCAGGTGGGACAGCAGGACAGGAGCACCCAGGTGTGGTGGCAACAGGACGGTGGGCTCCCAGCCAGGGTCTCTCAGCAGGTGGAAGGCTTTGGGGCTGGTGCGACCACAGCCAAGGTCAGTACGCGGCTGGAGTCTGGCCACCACATGGAGACTTACTAAGGTTTTCTGCCCAGTCTGTAACCCACCCCTCCCTGGTGACACTTCGCAAACACTTACCAGAGGCGGTTCTTGCTGAATTCTAAGAATGAACTTTTGTGTTAACTAAGTCATGGCTTCTGATTTTGTGACAGTGAACTTACCCAAAATTTTTCTTCTCAGTGGCTGTCCTCGTAGCCCTTATTCAGAGCAGTTGCCGCTCCACACGCCTACACACACACACACACACACACACACACACACACACACACTCACAAACATATACGCACATAAACAAAACAGAAGAAGATTCAGAAACGCAAACCGTAAGACATGCAGCCTGATTGCAGAAGGAGCAAGTCTCTGTTTTCAGGCTGTGCCCCAGGGTGAGGTGCTGAGTTTCGTGCCCTGTGGCTTCTGGCGCGCGGGAGCTTGTGGCCAGGGCGCTGACCCAGGAGCCCTCTCCCACGCTCCTAGACAGCACGGTAGGTTACGCAAAGGCACCCTCTAGGTTGTGTCTGCCGTCTTGGAGAAGTTAAGCCACTGGTAATGAAGGGTTGTTGCCTCCGTGGTAATTACCGCATAACCGCCGTTAATTCTCGCCTCCTCTGCTCTTTGTTCGTGGTATGTGGGGAATTCCCTGGTACTTTCTGTTCGTTAAATCATTTTTAACTCTGGTTAAGAGTGATCTGGCACGCGCCCAGGAGAGCATGCTCACCTGCAGCCCACCTGCCCACCAGCTTTAGTCCGAAACCCTTCAGCCCGTCCCTCCTGCCTGGTAGAAGGCGCAGGTGCCAGGACCCCGGGGAGGGTTCTCTGCATGGAGGCAGCTGGTGCGGGACACTGGGGAGTGAGGGGCGCCCTGCAGCGGACCCTGCCCCAGAGACCCTGCACTCCACTGCCGGAGGAGGACCAAGTTTCTGTCTTCAGCTCAGTGCCGCAGACTCCACTGAGCACCTGCTGTTTACGGTTTGCAGGAGAGATGAGCCCAGTGCGGCGGGTCCCTGAATCAGTGGGGTCGCACCTGGCTAGCATTGTGACCCAGACCCACAAGGCAGGCCGGGGAACCAATCTGAAGAGAGGAGCGAGGGGTGTTTGAGATGGGGTAGGAAACAGCACCCCTGCTTTGACAAGGAGAATGTAGAGGACTGGGGGAAGCCCCCCACTCTAGCTGTGTCTGGACTCCCAGTGGGGGCTGTGGTGTGATTCCAGGAAGTCCAGGTGGGCTGAGAGTGGGACGTGGGGAGTGTGGAGGCCCCACAGTGCCTTGCCTGCACATGCAACTGGGGACTGGGGGGGGGGGGGGCAGGGTGATGCAGTGGGAGTGACCAGAGGGGCCTTGGGGCTGGGCAGAGCCCGACCTGAGCCTGTCTGAGCTGGGCCAGGAATAGGGCAGGAAGTGCTGGGTGGGCTGGGGACAGTGCAGGGTTGGTCCTGGGTCTCAGGGCCAGCGAAGGCCTTGGCTTCCAAGGGATTCACAGGTGCACAGCTGCCTGACCCACCCACACCTGCCTTTCTGCTATGAACATAGGAGGGGATGGAGAGGGCGCCACTGGGTGCCCGCCAGCGCCCTCACGTTCACGACTGGGTGGGTCTCTAAGTTCACTTTCCCCAGTCCCACCCAGCCTACACTCAGGACATAGCCCTCCTTCCCGTGGGACCCCATGGTGCCTGGCTGTCCTGTAAGAAAGAGGGCCTGCTCCCAGTTGGGGCTGCCAAGCGGCGGTGGTCAGGGGGAGATGGGCAGCAAGCACCAGGCAGGATGGAGCTGGGGAGGGCCGGCCGCGCCCAACCCCGGCCCCATCCGGACCGGTGTCTGCCAACTGGAACCACACAGGGCTGTTCGTGAACAGCTGTTAGCACCTTAGCTCAAAATCACTCTCACTGGAAGGGAATTAGGTAAGATATAGCCAATTAAAAAAAAAAAACTAATTTTTTGGTACTGTAGGTTAAGCTGAGCTACACACTGAACTGCAGCCTGAGCCGTCACGGTCTTATTTTTAAGTTGACATGCCCTCTTGCTGAGTCACCAGCTTGCCAGGCTGGGCTGGCGCTTGGGTTCATCCTCCCTGGGCCCCTGTGTTGGGACTGCGCCACACCCAAGCAGGAAGCGTAATGAGATCCCATGCAAGTTTGGGAGAACTTGTCTCAAAGTAGAAACCATCAAGGCCAGGAGAAGGGCCCTGGGGTGGGCCCACAGCGAAGGTCCGGAGCACCCAAAGAGAAGGGAGAGGGTGCGCAGGGTGCCGCTGGAAACCAACCCAAGAGCTGTTGGAGGAACAGGACGACGGGGTCAGGGGTTATCACAGCGAAGGCGAGGGTAGGGGCGGGCCTCGGACTCGCTCTTCTCGGGCCACTGCCTTCAGGAAGGACACTTCCCCGAGGCACACGTGGCCGCCCTACGCCTACTCCACCCTCAGCACAAGAAGAAGTCAATGGAATACAGAGGAATTCCCAGCCCGATGGGTGGTGGTGGCCTGGGTGCCCATCTGCCACCCAGCCCTCCCCTCTCACTGGCATGCTGGCATCAGAGGCAGCTGAGTGGGAAGGGGACAGGGGACAGGTGCCTTTTCTTTTGGAAACACCCACGGTCAGGTATCTGGTGGCTAATTGTCACCTAGGGAGAGCCCAAAGCCATGTCCTGGAAAATGTGGTGGTCCAGTAGAGATCTGGGTCCTGCCTGGTGAGCGTGGGACATGATTGGGCACAGAGGTGACTAGGTGCCTGGGAGGTCGCAGAGGGGCACACAGGCCAGCACACAGTGACACTGGTGGTGGGCTCCCTGAGCTCCAGCCAAGCCCCCATGCTTCACCCCCTGCAGACAGGCTCTCTGGGGGCCTTCAGTCAAGGGCAGCCCTTGCCACAGGACTGTGGACTGGATCCTCTTTGAACTTTCTGCCTTAAAGGATTTATAACTTTGAGAAGTAACCACAGGCTCACGGGCCTGAAAGGCTGTCCCCGCCCCACCCTGGGTTCTGCCCTCCGAGCAGGGGCCTCTCCATCTATCCTCTCCTCGGCGTCATGATTGCACGAGGCGAGATGCCCAGGATAATTACTTCTCAGTGAAAATTGTTTTCTTCGTAATTCAGCCGTCTCACAATTGCGTGTAATAACCACCTCTATTTATTTTTTTCTTAAGTAATCATGGTATTTTCATCAAAATTCATTAGAAGCTGCTGCTTAGAAGGACATGCTTCTCAAATATTCAAATTTATACTTAATGTTTTATTAACCATATTTAGCCCATAATTATTTTTCTAATGAAAATTATCCTGGCAGCACCATCTGATGTTATGAGGCCAACAGTTCAAACAAAATCCAGGGAAACGCTCACGCGCAGGGGGCCAAGCGCTCGTGGCCGGTGCAGAAGGATTGACGTGCTGGATAATGAGTTGTAGCCTGACTTTGACAGTCCATGTTTTATCTCCCTGCATTATTTACACGGAAGGAGACGGTGGGGCCCCTCACCCTTTCGAAGGTTAGGAAAACATAAATATACACATTATCTGCATAGTGCGAGCTTATACTGCAAAGGGCAGTAATGTATGTGATTCGTCTACAAAATACAGGCTTTTCTCAGGCTGGTTATGTAGCTCTTTATTTTATGGAGATGCTGAATGTTATAGATATCTTGATAAGTAATACTGAGTGTAACAGTCATATTAATAATACTAGAATTGATACTGAGTATAGCAAATACTGGGTGCCCGTGTACGCATGTGGCTTCTCTACAGAATGCCCATGTTGTCTCTGTGTGTCCGCTCTGTGTAACCATGTCGGTGCAACACAGACCCCCTGTTCTGCATGGTAGGACCTCCGTGTGGGTGTGGGTCAGGTGCAGGATGGTGAGCAGACACGCACAGTCTTTAGATGAGGGGAGCCATGGTGATTCAGGCGTGGCCCATTTGAGGTACGTGATGTGTAGGAGAGAAAGTGTACGTTCATGGGAATGTGCAGCTCGTGCGTGGGCCTCGCTACATCCTCCCACCGCAGGGTGTCTGTGAACACGCCACAGAGCCACCATGCGTGGGTGCTGGAAGTCTGTTTCCAGGTGACAACCATCCGTAGCCTCGTGTAGCAGTGAGCGGTGGCGCAGGCATGGCCTGGGGTGCGTGTCGTCTACAACACTTGAAACAGACCCTGCCCCTGTGACAGCGACTCAGGGTGCGGCTGGGGAGTCTTTGGTGCTGTCTGGAGTGAGTTGGGGCCTGCCGCCTGTGCAGTCAGGAGTCCTGCGCTCTCCAAGGTCCTGTGCTCTCCAGGGTCCTGCACTCTCCAGGGTCCTATCTGCATGTGCGGGGAATTAGACCATTGGCGTTTGTCTCTCAGGGGCCTGAGGTCTGGAGCCCGGGGGTCACAGTAAGGAGTCAGCTCAGTGGCACCTCCAAAGACCAGCACTCTCCCCATCCTCCAAGTGGAGAGAGGAGCCCGACGCTGCTTCCTCTCCTCACAGAGAGACATGGGGAGGCTGCCACCCCCAGGCCTCAGTGCCCCTGCAGGCCAACCTCCATGCCCTGGCCCACGGAGGGAGGACTGCAGCCTGGAAGCCCGGAAGTGGGCAGGAGGCGCCGTTTCGACCCCAACACACAGGACTCGTGGCCGAGTGAGGAAATCAGGTCACAGGTGGGGACGCCGGGCGACAGCTGCTCTCCTCATGCGTCGGCGTAGTCGTTGTTGTGGAATTTTCCAACTCACATTGTCTCTTCTCTTTTTATAATTTTTTTGAGGCAAATTCTGGCTAAGCTGCCAAGCTGCCCTTGAGCTCCTGGCTTCGGTGACGCTTGGGCCTCAGCTCCTGAAAGAAAATGTCCCTAATCGTCGAGGGATGGCGGGTGGGGGCCAAGGCGTAGGGCACGCTGATCGGGTGGAGTCGGTCTAGCACCACAGCTCCTTCGATGCCTCGGTGACCTTGTGATAACACCGCACATGACATTTAGGTATTGGTCTACCTAGTTATGTATTTATTTATGTTCCTGGGATCAAAGCCAAGACCTTCACACTGAGTAATATTCCCAAGTCATTTTTACTTTTGTTTGTTTGGGTTCTTTCGTGTTTTATGGGTTTTTCTGAGAGGGAGGGAGAGACAGAGAGGGAGAGAGAGAGAGAGAGAGATTTACTCTATTGTTCAGGCTGGTCCTGAACTCACTATGTGGCCCAGGTTGGCCTCAAATACATGGCAATCCTCCTGCCTCAGCTTCCTGAGTGCTGGGATTATAGGTTTATGGGATTACAGCACATCTAAGAATATGTAGTGTGCTGGGGGATTGAACTTTGGACCTTTCACTTGCTAAGCAGAAGCTTTAACTGTTGAGCTGTGCCCCAGCCCTCCTCTCTGCCAGTTTTTATTTTTGGTGTTGAGAAAGCTCTTGCTAAACTCACTAAATTGCCAGGCCAGTCTTGGCTTTGGGGTCTTCCTGTCTCAGCCTCCCAAAGTGCAGGGGTGACAGGCCAGCGCCACCGATCTGGCCTTCACGTGATTTTTTCCAAAAATAGATGAAAGCAAGAAAGTCACACGTTGGGACATCGTCATCTGATGTCTTGCTTTCAGTCTGACACCAAGGAAAAGCCCCGCCCTTGTGGATGGTGGGACGTGTGGCCAGACGCGTTGCTTTCAGCCGCAGCCAGGCCCAGCCACAGATCATGTGTCTCCATGACCCACACGGCATGAGTAGGCTCAGGCACAGGTGCAGCCCAGAGCCCCACTGGGCTCCCAAGACTCCCGCAGGTGCCAGCACCCCAGCACCGGCCCTCAGCGACTGTGAAGTCAGCGCGGTCCTCAGTGGGGTTGTGTTTGCATCACTCCAGCCAACCCTCCCATTCACAGAAAGTCACGGCATGAGTCATCATGGCCCCCGGTCTGTCTGCACCTCACAGGGAGAGGGAACGGCGAACAGTCCAGGGCTAGGAGTGCGCCTGGGCTCAGGAGTGACTTCACACCAGCATCCCAGCCGCGGGCGTGTGCCAAGGAGTAAGTCATGTAGAGATTCAGCCAGAAAGTGCACTTCTATGCCATGCCGGGGCCAGCGCGCTCGTTCAGAATGAATCTGCTCTGAGTAAAAAGGAATGGCAAATGGACTTGAGACACACGCATGCACACACACATGTGTGCACACACGTTTCAGAAGAGGGACATCTGCTGCCCACATAACAACGTCAACTGAGGTGTGTGGGGCAGGGTGGGAGCTCATGCCTTTTAGGAAGAACACTTGGAAAATTGGGTTTGAAACACAGGAGCTTAATCTCGGCACTCTGGGAGGCCAAGGCAAGAGGATCCAACCCCTATTGGCAACACTTGGCCTCAAAGAGCAAAAATACAGACCTGGGCTAGGGAGGCAGCTCAGCACACAGCGCTCGGGTTCAAATCCTAGTGCTGCAAGAGATGAAAATGAATGTAAAGGGCCCTGTGAGTGCAGTTTCAGCCTCAGAGGACAGCACTGGGACAGAGGAAGCTGCGCCTCCTGCCAGGCAAGACCAGCATCGCCCAGAGCGACAGCGGGCTCTGACGGAGTCAGAAACGCCCGGCCCGGCGCGCAGGCTGAATCTGTCGCGAAGTCCACCATCCCTCCCTGTCACCCGCAAAACAAAAGGCGCAGACGGTACAGTCAGACTGTCGTGTTGTCCTTACACATTTTCTGGATGTGGGTCCAGGCTCAGCCCTTTGGGGACGGTGGCAAAACGGCAAGGACGGTGGCAGGTTTTTCAGGGACACAAACCAGCCAGGGAGGACAGGGCCCCTTGTCCCCTGGAGGTCGCTGCGTGACGAGGAACGAATCCGCAGCCGGAGTCCAGCAGGCTTGTTAGCTCTTTTCCTCTGCTGAATTAAAAAATTGAGTTATTCACTCAGCCTCGTTACCGAGGCTGTAAAGTTTATTAAAGTTTATCGACCATGTGTACACACTTTGGGATCCCGCCTCCACGGCGGCTCCCAAGATGGAACATTGAATTAAGGAGCCGCGCTCGCCGCGGCGCGGGTGGACTCCAGCCGCGCTACAGGTAGCTAAAGTCTCCTTCAATTAGACATAATCATCACTCACAGTCAATAATTGTGCTAAGGGCTGCTTTCAAATCTGCGAGGGATTCGCATTTAATGTCCTGATGCAGCTTGTCTGAGCCAAATTCACTGTGTACGGAAACCAAAGCAATTTAGTTCTCGCCTCCGGCCCTTCTGGCAGTTCATCTAGAGCTGTGCGCGGTAAGGACTCCGCGGTACAATTGAATCAGAGACATCTGTGCACAGACAGGACCTTTCCGTGACGGGGAGAGACGAAGGGATGGCTGAGCCTCGTTGTGTGTGAAGAGCCAGGCCTTACCTCACTCCAGAAAAAAAAGTGCATCTAAGATAGAGTAAAAAGCCAAGTCAAAAAAGTGTGTGTGCACGCGCGCATGTGTGTGTGTGTGTGTGTGTGTGTGTGTGTGTGTGCGTGCGCGTATTTTTTTCCCCACCTGGATTTCTGAAGTGCTCAGGGCAGCCACCACCCGCCTCCACCCCAGCCTGCAGAAAGCACTTGAGTGGTGGTCCCGGATTCACTCACCCCTTCAGGATGTGCCACTTAAGATGGACTGCAGCAACATGGAGACCTCGACCCAGCAGGAGCTGTCTTAACCGCTGTAGAGATGCAGAAACCGCTTCCTGCTCCGTGCCAGCCTGGCGGTGGGCCTGGGAGCCACTGTTACGTGGATCACCGTCGCCAGTCCCACAGAGCATCCTGAAGGTGGGACCTGCCCCTGACGTGTGCCCCAATGCCCTGGCCTTTGGGGCTGTCTGGGTAACTGTGGCAGGGCGGGCTCAGGAGCCTGTGGTGGCAGCGACACCCCGTAAGTACTCAGGAGAGGACCGTGCTGCTGAGGGCACCTCTAACTAGGGCAAAAACGTTGTTGATTTTGGTCTGTTTCTCAAGAGCTGTAGGGCACAGGAGTACCTAAAAGTCACACTCTGGCACAATTGCTTTTTATTTTTATAACAAAACGTTCCGATGTGGGAAACATATCCAGGCAGTTGAGGAACTAAGAGACTAGTAGGACACACAAAACACGGCATAGAGCACACAGAGAGCACATATATACATACCTTACACATAAACCACACACCATGCACACATACACACACATGTGCACATACCCCACAAACATAGGGCACACCAGACACACACACACATACAGTGTTACACCAAATACACACCCCAAACGTACGCCATACACCATATACACACCACATACACACACACAGGACACATACCATACACACAGGCCATACACATAGGCCGTACTGCACATACCCCACACATATAAGACACACATCACACATGTTCATACTCCCCACATAAATAGGCCACACCAGCTACACACATACACTTATCACATATGCACATACAGTAATATGCCATACACAGATCCTTCACATAGGCCACATATCACATCACACATATGCACACGGCACATACACAGTGCACATGTGTGCCATCTACAGCACACACCACACCATCATGCCACTTAAACCCTCAGATCATACCCACAATGGATATGCATATCGCACATACATACAACACACATGTACATGCAGAACCACAGCCACTCAGACCCTCAGACCATACTCACAGTAGATAGACATGCTTACCATACACACATCACCAGGTACCCCAACCACACATACTATGCAAGCATGCCCTATTTGCCATGCACACACTTACACATGTAGCATGTTCACATGCGCCTACACTGCCCGTGTCCTTCGCCCTTACTATGAGCACTCATCCTACACACACTGTGCATACTACACACTGCACACACCAGAGCTATGCATGCTTCACATTGCCTCAGGCACTTCTCATATAAACCCCACATCACATACCATATGCACATGTCTACACGCTGCATGCATGCTCACCTGTCATGTGCAAACATAACACACACTTACCTGCCTCATATCCCACCCCTCCACGCTCTTACACACCCTGCTTCCTTCGTCTTACAGCCACATCTGCGCACGGATCCTGGGACCTGGCCTCCCCCCACACAGCGTCCCTCCCCACAGTCCCAGGGGATTGAGACTCCCCCAGGAGCATCAGGACTTCTTCACCCCTAGGTCCTGCTGGCATCTCCCGGGGACCAGACCATGCCAGACCCGCGGGCATGGTGGCGTGATCCTGTCCTGCCGTCTAGGTTAAGGCTGTCCCCGACTCCTGCCATCTCTCCTGGCCCGTCACGGTGCTCCGTAGGATGTCCCACAGGGCACAGGAGAGGCCAGGACTGTCCCCTTTACCCAGTCGGGGTGGCTGTGGTTCTCCCCAAACCTCTGCAGATGCAGAACCAGGCAGGCAACTCAACAACCCCTGAGCTTCCGTGGGACTTACCCCTGGCCACCCCGGCTACCCCGGGAGGGGCCCCACCTGCTGATTCTTCTGACAAGGACTGTTAGTCCCCAGCTGCCCACCTCAAGGATCAGCACAAGGGGCTGCAGGCCCTGCGGGTGGTCCTCCGCCTTCACTGCTGACTGCATTTCTCCTGAAGAGGGGCGTTCATTAACCCCGCAATTATGTGCTGCCTTCCCGAAGAACTCACTGAGCACCTGGTCACCAGCTGGGGAAGTCTGTCACCCAGTTACGCTGTGCCTGAGCCCTGACCAAATCCTGGAGCCTACATCAGCACAGCTGGGGGCCAGCCACAAAGTGCACGTAGTACATTTAACAATCCCGCTTCTTCTACACAGAGCCTGTCTTGTGTGTGTGGAGTCGCACTCAGGTAAGCCATGGCAGGAGCAGATTCAGGCAAGGACCTGCATGGCCGCTTCTTAATCAGGGCCATCCCTTCAAACCATAAAAATAACATATTTTTCTAAATATAAGGAGAGAGAAATTCAGACAAAAAGCCATGCATATATACATGCCTGTGCCACGTATCAGGGGGACTGAAAGATACAGTGCAAGCTTAGATGAAAACCTTGTCATAGCAAGACACACAGTTACCAGCCCGCCAAAGGCTCGAAATCCTGTCTTCAAACACTAATCCCACCATTCCTGCCACTTTCGGGAGCAGTTCCGGAAGTCCTGTCTCCTGAGTGTGCTTGGCTGCTCTGCTGTGGCTGCTCTGAAGGCCTGAAACAGTTCAAAATATTTGTGGCAAATTCTGTCAGATAAGCCATGACAGAACATCCACATTAGTCACTAAATCCGGCCCGGCGGAACTCCTAGCTCTTCCCTAGAGTCAAAACGACCATGACAGGTCAGCATGGTGAATGGACTCAGGACACGGAGGCAGCCGCTCAGGAAAGACGGCTTCCAGAACGGCTTCAGAAAGAGGCAGCAGCTACGGGACATGTGTGGCTGGAGCTAGGAGCAGTACCTTGTACAGCACTGTGTCTTTAAGTGTAATCGTGAACTTATCTAAACACACCCTGTACTTTCCAGTCACATCTCATGCACCACACGTGGAGTGGATCTCAATCCACACAATCTCACATAATTTATTACATACGTGGCTTGGGCTGGGCTCCTGGGGGTGAGACAGACCCGTGTGTTTAGGCCAGGACATTGGACTCAGCCGTGTGAGAAAGGCTGTGTTTAGAAGCCTTTCTCTGCGGAGCTCTGCAGATGATGGTAAAACAACTTGTAAAAGAGTAGAAAATCAAACCTAAAACAAGACACCAGTGGACAGCCAAAATGGCGCCAGGCACTAATGCATCCCTACTCATCCTCTTGCAAAACCGCCATTGGAGGACAGGCTTGGGGGACAGTCCATCCCAGCAGGTGGCATCCATGAGCTACTGTCAGGCCCTCTGCCCTTAGGAAGACATCCACTTTTCTTCTGGCTTCTCTAAAGCCATGAATCAGCTTTGTCCTCCTTACAAACTAGGGCTTGAGGCGGGTGGAGCCCCTGGTGGACAGACCCCCAGCAAGTCAGTTTTCCAGTCTGTGCTGATCCCTGTGATGTCAAAACAGCCGAAGGACCCGGGGACATGACGTCACCTAGATGGCTTCTCACTGGTGGGAAGGGCTTCAGGGTCAGACGGCACAGGTTGAAGGTCCGCCTGCTGCCCCAGGGGGCGGGGACAGCTTGATCATGTGTCCCACTGCCTCGGGCAGGGCCGGTGGCCAGTGCTGAACAAGATGTCATCCTATGAAATGGCGGCTGCCAGGACCCCAGGAAGGAGAAGCTCGTGTGGCCTCAGATCACAAGGGCCAATTGCCATCAGCAGCTCCCACCAGGTTCGTCAAGAAGACCCCCACCTCTCTCAAAAGCAGCAGCTTGGATCTGGAGTGCAGAGTGGTAGAAACCCTGCTTCTGAGTGGCAGAGGTGAAGACCACGAGGCCGGCACGTGGCCATGCCAAGAGACAGCACCCGGAGGAAGAGGAACCAAGGCAGAGCGCCCCTACTGCTGGTTCTCAGTGACAGGGTGGAGAGGACTGCCTCGCTGCCTGGGACAGAAACCCCCCTCGGTGCCAGGTGGACACGAGGCAGGAGCCAGGAGGGTCCCAGCAACGCACCCCCGGCCTCCTAAAGGCCTGACCCCCATGCTGCCACCTCCACATCCTACGGTGGCCTCCTCCCAGGCAGCCAGCATGAGGGGCTCAGAGTACTGCCAGTTTGTTTCCGTGGGAAGTCCTTGATCTTGGAGAACAAGAAAAAACATCAGTGCTCCCCAAAAGAATATTTCTGTCTTCCCACGTGGCCTGTAAGCTAGGCAGACATGGCCTTCCAAAGTGGCCGGCTGCCGGCCTTGGGGCAGTGGAGACAGTGGGTGGACACAGGTAAGTGGGCCGCTGATACCATGGGGCCCTGTGCGATTCCCTCTCCTCTTCTGCTGATCTTGGGGGTGACCCTAGGGAACCCCCCATCCCCGTGCACATCAGTGTGGTGTGAGATGGTTTTAGCAGCTGCAGGGTCAAATCATGCATGGAGTGTGGGCTGGAGGGCTCCAAGGACTCCTAGACAGGTAGCTTGGGGCTATACTCAGGGCTGTAATTCGGGGTTCCCTTTCGCTACTGTGCAGGTGCTGCGGTAAAGGGTGATGAGCATCACGTGTGTCTTATTTCTGAGCATTCTGCCTCAACCCTTCACCTGGAGGGTCAATTTCTTGGTAAGGGCTTACCTGACGTCTCACGCAGAGCCCTCCTGTGGCGAGAAGGCCCTGTGGTGACCGAGGCAGGGGTCCCGCGCCGGAGGGCTGCTCGCTGTCGCAGGCTGACACCGAGCGGCTTCTTGCGTGGATTTTTCTACAGATACTCCTGACTTACATTTGATGACAGCGTCTGACTGGTTAAACGTGCCAACCTCCCAGGTCACTGTGCGCAGACACACGGCCTTGCCTTCCCCACAGTCCTCCGCCACTGCTGTCTTTGCCTTCAGCTTTACATTCAGCTTTCCATGAAGGGGCTTTGACTTCAGCTTTAGATTGCTCTGCCCATTGGGGAAATTTAACTTCGGAAGCCAAAGTCCTCTGCTCAGGAGACAATGGCCGCAGCAGTGAGACTCACCTGCAGGGTGGCTGTCACATCTGGATGGTGTCGGTCACCTCCCTGCTAGTTGTGTTGTGGAAGAATAATTGATGACTAAATATGCACATATGTGTGAAGCTTCCAGACAATTGCTTTGTTCGAAACATCACATCACCAGTAGAGCACTGCTATTTCTCTTCCTGGAAGCGCGTAGTTTTTAAAGTCCTTCTTTTGCCTTTCCCGCTCAGTTACCGAAAGGGCTCGTGTAGTCTGTGAACTCGAGTCAACCGCGCAGGTGAGGATGCTAGTGGCCACTCACGGTCGGGGTGAAGGTCGTGTTTCTGTGACGTAATGCATCTTGGGTCCAGTCCAGGGAAGCGATTTTGGCCACCAGAGGTGGAACTAGCCAATGCAAAAAGGAAAGAGGAGAGGCAGGGGTGGGCACACACACGTCACAGCCAGCGTGTGGAAGCCACCCTTGACAGGCTCGTGTCAAACACTGTTTAGTTAGGAGGCGCCTGGGGTGCTTCATTCAGGTCCTCTAATTGCTCGGGTTGTTGGTAAGTAGTGTGTCCAAACATTTCATGTGTCAACGGGGCACCCGTTTGTACTGATGACAGGATTGAGGGGAGATCTTCCCAACCAGGGGGGAGAAAGAACAACCGGGGAATGCTGGGAGAAAAGGAAAGCAAGAGGAAAGAGGCGTCCGAGCCCAGGTGGACAGCTGGCACACAGTGGGGCGGAGGGGGCGGAGAAGCCCTGGGAGAAGGATTGAGCCCACCCTCAGATCCGCCACTGCAGGCTACCCCTGCTCTCCGCCACTTGTGGCCTCGGCTGAGGTCCTGTGTCAGCTGACTCCTGTGTGTGGCCGGGTCATTCCCATTAGGTCAGCACTAACCAGTTGTGGCTTGCGTAGCACAGGCTTTTGGGTCACAGCACATACCGTTTAGCAAAACAAACCTGGAGGGCGCAGGACGCCAGGAGAGCGTGCGGCTTGTCTGTAGCTCTCCTGGTGTCACCAGCTCCGCCACGAGAGCCGGGAATTTGCAGATTCAGCCTCCTGCGTGGGCTGCTGGGACATCCCAGCTGTGGGCCTGGGGCTGAGACCTGCACACACCTGGCCTCCGGAAAGGGTGCGCAGGGAGGAGGCTGAGGTTTGGGTCTGCTTCTCCGCACGTTCCTGGTTGGCAGCAGCAATGTACTCACGGGTTCACACCCGAAATCCTCACTGAGAACTTCGGACCCGTGTTGTTGAAACTGGGGTCTAATTCCTGGCATATCGGGCACCAGGTCTGGGCAGCTGGGTCTGATGTTCAATGTAGCAGGGGGCTGAGTTTGTGAAGCAGAAAGCGCACACGGCCCAGCACCAGGATGACCGGCACCCTTCTGTCTCAAAACAACAAGAGCAAGGGTGCTTGGGAAGGGGCAATTTGGTGGGGGACAGAGGGGGGCGTTCCATCTTTCACAGGGAAAACCATTGGGGCAGGTACTAAAAACCAGAACCAAACCCAGCAACACCAAAACTGCAGATGAGTGTTTGTGTGTGTGCGTGTGCACACACACGCAACAAATACACATACACATATACAATTTTTTGTACTTCCAGGGATTAAACCTAGGGACTCTACACCAAGTTACATCCCTAGTCTTTTTGTTTATTTATTTATTTTATTTTGGGCCCCTCTCCACGCTCAGCCCTGTGAGTGTCCGGGTTACAACCACATCACTTCCTCCGGGTGACCAGGCGTGTGTCATAGACTGCCTTCCACCACAGCAGCACCAGCCCCACTGAGCTCAGGGAGGGGTCAGAGTCACAAGGTGGGACACAGATGCTCCTGTGGGTAAGGCAGAAATTGCACACGAGTCGGAGGGAGAGGCCCAGAATTCCATGATCTGAGATGCTGACCACCACCAACTGGCGAGATATGCACAATTTCCGTGGTGTCTCCTGTGGGAGGGCCAAATGATGGAGTCCCAACTCTAGGCCGTGGCTTTGTCCCCAGGAAGGTTCTGATGTATCTGGGACCTCCACTTCTTGGGGACCAAGATGATCCAGAACCTTCCTGTGTAGGCAGTTTCAACTGTGTCCATATCCTGCTGGCCCGCGGTTAAGAGAAGGCTCTCAGGAACCCACCGGAGTCCAGGACTGATCTAACCCAACATCAAGCAGAGGTATGTCCCTCAATGAGGTGACCTTGGGGACAGACGCTTGGGTGGACACTGCAGCTGCTAGGGGAGGGACTTCTGGCTTCCATTTGCCCTGCCCCGTGGCTTTTGCACTATTTGGAAGCACTGGTGGCCATGGAAGCCTGATCTTCCTCGGGTGGGAGCTCAGGGGAACAGCCTTCCACTCGCCTGGTTCCCACTGCAGAAAAGGGGGTGGTGATCTGAAGGGAGGATCACACGGAAATAGTATGATCAAAATACATTATGTATGTGGATATAAATTTCACATTCAAACCCAATAGTTTGTAAAATTAATATGCAGATTAAAATACATTTTAAAAATCTCCCACTAGGAAGACAAACCAGATTTGCAGCGGCATGTCTGCTCAGAGACGGGACAGGGTCTACAGCCCGGGGACCTGTGTCTGTACCCCCAGCCTGGGCCTGGTCCCCTGCACAGACGTGTCCTTCTCTAGGGCTAATCCTAGGAAGCTGGAACTGAGGGGCGGAGGGACAAGGATAGGGCAGAAAGGCAGCGTTGGGTAGGACACAAAGGAACCTGTCTTTAGGCCCGAGTCCCTAGTGGCTAGAGAGAGGCCCAGAGGGCCAATCCACTGACGTCTTAGTGCACTCTAGAAAGTGAGCCCGAAGGTGCGTGTGCGCTGGGAGAGGCCCGGAGAGGATGGAGACAGAGCCTGAGATGGGAGCAGTGCACAACGAGGAACTTGGTTTTGGTGTGTGCCAGGACTTGGTGGGAGATCTGCGCTCCTTTCAAGGCTAGCAGACTGGCTGGGCCTTGTGCTGGTTCCAGAATAGCGTTGCTGCCTCATGGCTCTGGCACAGGCCCCATTGGGACAGAGCTTCCAGGGCCCAGCTCTGCAGGACACCTCCCTCCCCAGAAGCAGCGGAGGGTCCCAGAGTGCCTCCCAGGGCCAAGAGGGCCCGCTCTGTTGTCACCTGTTAGGAGACCTCAGCCTGCGCCGTGCAGGCTCCCGATCCAGGCACGGGCAACCTTGAGAAACATGGTCAAAGCACTCTGAGGCTGACCCACTTCGGGGACCACCTCAGCACAGCGCCAGGTGACTCTCACGCTCCCACCGCTGGAGAGCCGCTGCAGGGACCCGTTGGCCGCTGCCCAAACCTCAGAGTTGCTACCTGCACCGCAAGGTGAGCGGCATCAAGGCCCGATGGTTCCCGGCCACTGGTGGCAACCCACTGGGCAGGCCCACAGGGCCAGTGCGCAGGACTCGCAGGCCCACACCACAGGGCGCTGGGCCTCTCCGGAAGCACAGCAGGGTGAGTCAGCCTTGGCCCCCTTCGGGGGACTGAGCACCTTTATTTCAGACAGTAATTGCGACATGTGCTCACAAATGATTGCTGATGGCGGCCCCCGTTGGAAGGCCTGCCAAAGGGCGTGGACCGTTATTGATGTGCACGTGGAGTTGATAAACGGCCCACCATACTCACCGAACTGCTACCTGTTGTGAACAGGTTTGCCCTTGTGTTTTGTGGTGGTGCATAGGCAGGGTACGGTCGCCCGAGGGAATGCATGTCCCTGCCCGCCGCGACAGGCAACGAAGTGCTCCCAGACGCACACCGGTGCCAAGCCCTAATCTGCAGGCGGCTTCAGGGAGACCGGGCTCGGATTTCCACGTGCGGAGGAGACACCCGCGCCCAGGCCGACCCTGCGGCCGAGTGCGGTGCCCCAGGCTCTGCCTCCTGACCAGCGCCTCCAGGGGCTCAGCGGCGGCTACTTTGATGAGATTACATTTTGCTCAGCTTCTGCAATCAGCTTCCTAGTCCGTTGATCTCAAAGGCAGAACCTGCTCCCTGCGGGCGAGGTAGGCGCTTCTGGAGGCAGGTGTACAGAGAGAGACCGTGAGGACAGTCAGCGCAGCCCCCACACCTGGACAGATTGCAACTCCACAAGAACATGGCGCCCACCGGTGCAGAATTTCCTGACTTTCTTCCAAGAAGGCCAGATGTGGTTTAGAAGTAAAACGATCCCCATGGTCTTCTGGGAGTGGAAGGTGGCCGACCACAGGGGGCTGTGCTCGCCAGTGGATCCGTCCACGGGTGGGTTCCTGGCTGCCTGTGCTGGGGTTAGGCGGAACCTGGCTGGGGTGGGTCACTGTGGCACCCAGGAGGGTGGATTCTTGTCCCTAGGTGCTTTCTTGCCCTCCTTCCCGCTGCCACGGGGTGCGCAGTGTTCTCCATCACGTGCCTGTCTGCCACGGTGCTTCTGCGTGGACTGGCGTGGGTCCTCTCCGCTTTAGGCTGCTGTGCTGGGTGTGGTGTCCCTGCCGGGGGGCACTCACACGCCTTCCGACCCCCATGAGCCTCCCATAACGCCTTGAGCAGCGCTAGCGGCAGACGCCTGTAGAAGCCACTGCTACAGGACTACCTTGTTCTACCCAGGTGAGCACTGGCGGCCTTGACGTGTCCTGCTTGCCCCGTGAAAGGCTCCAGAAAGACCCGAGCTGCTTCCACCTCAGAGGGAGGCTGAGACGGGACGTGAACTGAGTGTGCAGAAGCTAGCGGGGTTGGCCCTTTGCGGAAATCAGTTTCCTATCATGACAAATGAAGGTTAAGTCTGAAGCACAAACAGAAATCTCCAGAAGAAAGCTTACAGTGTGGGAGGAAGTGTGGCGGCCAGCTCCAGGACCGCAGCACGTCCGGCAGCTGGGCGCCATTCTGAGGAAGGTGGCCACGTCACTCGGTGGCTGCGCTGCCCCTCTCTTGCTCAAGGACAAAGCCCCCTCGGGCATGGAAGTCTGCTTCAGGAGAGAGTCTGGAAAGCCCCTTGGCCGCCCAGGCCCCCTAGGAACAGGAAGGGTGCCCCCAGCCCTGAGGAGGAGGCGGCGGAGGCTCCAGACAGAAAGTAGTCAGCTGAGGTCCCCCATCGAATGAAGGGGGTCGATTCCCAGACCCCAGCGCTGAGATTCCTAGGAAAATGGCACGCCCCTTGCCACCAGGTGCAGGGCGCGTGGGCCTGTCCGAGTCACACGTCATTACATGGCAATGGTAAGAAAAGCAGGCCTGGGTGGGACATTCGGAGGAAGGAAGCTTTCATTCTCGGCGACTCCTAGAAGCAAGTCACACAGGACCCACCCCACAGGGTCACGGGCGCATTGCCGGCGAACCGGGACAGGGAGCACATGAGGAGGAGAGGAAGGTGGGGAGGGAGGCGGGTGCAGCCGGGAGCAGGGTGCCAAGTGAACGGCACCCAGTGGAGGATCCTGCTGCCTTGGGCACACGTGTCCCTGGCCTGGTGAGGTACGGACAGTGGGGACCCGACAGCAGCAGCCTGGGGAAGGAAACAGTCACTTCCTCCTCCTAAACCTTGTGCCGGGGCTGCGCGCTGGGTCCCCGGGCTCTGCGGCGGCCGGCCGTCCTCTGCTCACGCGGCCATCGTATCCTCCGCCTCGTGCGCGTGCAGATGGCCACGTGCCTCTTCCACCGCACACCCTCTAGGCCTACCTCACAATCCACTTACACAATTTCATGTATGCATTTTCTCCTATTTCTGCTTTTCTAGAGATCCCCCCACCCCCGCCGCCGCTGTTGGTATTTACCAAGAGTCGATGTAGGCATGGCAGCCCTGGCCCACCGTCCGTCACCCTGACAGCTCTCGTCTCGGCAGCCCCCGGCCGATCCACACAGCCCCAGCTCTGGAGGGTGGGGACCCCCGTGTGTGCTGATAGTGTGCGATTAGGAGGGGTGCTGGTAGATAGATGGCCCCTGCGGGCGGGGGAGATAAGCCCGGAGACTTATCTCCACATGTGGGTAAGAGCACTTCCAATGGGCACTTGTTCCCGCGCTCAGATACCAGGAGATAGCGGCTCTGAAATAGACAGATGGTATCTGCCTGCCACCCGCAGGGCTGGTCACATGGGGAAGCTGGCCCAGGGGAGCCGGCTTCAGACACCTGAGGGCTCAGGGTGTGGCTCTGCGGGCAGCAGTCTTATTTTTTGTTTGACTCCTTTCTTTCTTCTTTCTTTCTTTCCTTCCTTCTTTCTTTCCTTCCTTCCTTCTTTCTTGCAGTACTGCAGTTGGAACCCAGGGCCCTCACACTACGCTATATCCCAGCTCACATTTTCTTGTTTTTGATTTTGAGACAATCTGATGAAGTCACTAAGTTGTGCAGGCTTGGCTCAAAGTGTAACCCTCCTGCCTCAGTCTGCCCGCAGTCTGAGAACATATATATTTTTCCTAGAGTTCAAAGTAGTCCCCAGAGTCAGGTGCCCCGAAAGTTCTATCATTACTACCCTGAGTCACTGTAGCACTTACACAAGAAGAAGCAACCTCGTGGGAATCGGACTGGCTCCGTCCGGAAAATGCCAGGGGTCCTGGGTGTGACCGCTCACGGGGGAAGCTGGACTCTTGCTCCTGCCCATTCTGGCCGTAACTGGCCTTAGTGCAGTTGGCGTTCTGTGGATTTACAGCCCAGCCTCCGTGGCTCCTTCTGCAGATCGCCCCCCCCCCCCCCCCAGCCTTCTCAGCCAGACTTTTCTTCTTTTCTTTAATAACGAAGGGCGCGGGCCCACGTGTGCCGGCCCGGTCCGCCTGGTCTGCGTCCTCCTCGTGTCCCTCCCCGCTTGGCTGTCTTCTGTCCTTGGCAGGTGACACGAGGCCCATATCCTCAGGCCTTTCCTTAAACTGGGGTCACAGGGCGGTGCAAGTTACTGCTGTCCTGGCTGCTTGCGAAAGGCCCCTTGAAATTCCCTGTCCTTTCTGCCACGCTAGGCTTGGGGCCGCCTGGTCACCCATCACACAACCAGGACAAGTGCCTCACCGCTTCAGTGGCCCGGGCTCCAGTTTGCCTGACTCGCCATGTGTCCCCCACGGCCCTTCCCTTCCCAGTGGGGCGGTCCTGACGGCAGGAGTGAAGGTGGGTCGGGCCCGAAAGGGTGGAAAGGCAGGCTCCGGATGCCGAGCTCCCTGACCCGTCCCAAATCCCTCATCCTGACCCTGCCACCTGCGGGTCCCCTGTCTGGTCCGGGTTGTCTCCGACCCTTGCCCGGCCCTGCAGAGGGAGAAGGCAGTGCTGAATCCCCGGCCCTAGAACTGAGGAGGGATGCATGCCCAGTCGTCACTAGGCCAGAACTCTGGGCTCCGTCTGGGCTCTGGGTCCCTGTGAGGGCTGCGCCATCCATGTTGGGTGTCATAACCCTCGGCGTCCCTGGGGGTCAGGAAACCTCTTGCCCCTGGAAGACCCGCTGTGAAAGCTGCTCCGGCGGGGGCTGAAATAGGAAGGAAAACGGAGTGGTGAAATCAGAGGCAGCGGAGAGATTGTTTCTAAAACGAAGAAACAGATTCTGGCCGGAACAAAATACAGTGAGCCCCACTGGCATACAACCAAACCGAAACAAGACCCCATGTTCTGCACACGCCTGCACTGTCGGTGCCCTGCTCCAGCGTCAGGCGGGACTGGCCTGGGCGGCAACTCAACTTCCTTCTCGTACTTTAGGCCCTGGAGACCGCACCGGAGTCTGCACACATGTGCACACATGCATGCACGTGCACACACACACACACACACACACACACACTACTTTCATCTTGAAGGGCTTAAGAGATGGCTTATTCTGAAGCCACGTGTGAGTGAGCAGGCCTGGGAACATGCATTCAGGATTTCCCTACTAACACGGTCCAGTGAGCAGCAGTTACATCTGGTATTTAGTTACAGAACAGAAGAAAACCATGAATCAAACCACAATCTGAAAGCAGTGGTGGAAATACCAGGTCGGCGGGTAAGGCAGTTGTCCTGGTTGTGTAATGGGTGAGCAGGTGGCCCTAAACCTAGCTTCTTGGTGAGCACGCACACCCAAGAAGGGTACCCAGGGAGGACACGCAGGGACAACAGAGAAGGAGGAAACAGACAAGATTGAAACCGAGCCAGTGTCCTCCATGCTGACTGCCATCATCCTGCAAGTAGCACTCCCGGAGATCCTGCGTGACCCCTGTCCTGTCCCCGCACACCCGGCCAGGGCACACACATGCACCCACGCAGGGACACTCCTCTAACCATGAGCACGCACAAGTTCGCACACACATGCACAGCCACAGCACTGCCCCTTGGACACATGCCCGTGTCGGCACAGCCTTACCATGACTACCCACGACGGCCCCGTGTGCTCACACAGACACTGAATGCTGTGGAAACACCCATGAACCTAGCCTGTGAATGAGCGCAGAGAAGGATACCCAGCTCCCGCCGCCCCAGAAGAATGCTTCCCCTGCTAGGGGGGCACCTGCCCAGCCCTGCCCACGTGCTGATGAGGGAGGCCTTGCTGGCCCGGACCGAGGGGCTGACAGCGGTTCCAGTGGCCCAGCTCCCAGTTAGCTCCCAAACAAAGCATAGTTTGGGGTGGGAGCAGCTGCCTGGAACATCTGTTATGAGTGAACATCAATTTAGAAAAAAAAACTTAAAATGGTCTCCTCTCTAGCCAATTATCACAGGAAGCTTTTGCAGACATCTCCCATTTCTGGGGCCCTCCATTAAATGGAGGTGCTTGCTTTGTTTGGTTTTGGTTTTGGCAGATGGGAGGGAATTTCTTGCAGTGTTTCAGCTACGTGTGCCAACAAAATATTATTTGTTCCTAATTCAGAAAACAGTTCCTAGGACTTCTGAAAAAGCAGCCGGCTCTGCAACCCTGGCTTGGCACCGGAGGAACGGGCCATCAGAGGCAGGTCTGTGGGCCTCGGAGCCGGCGGCGGCACGGGGCCCGCTGAAGCCTGCAGAAGGTCGTGCTGTGCACGTGGCGGGTCAGTCACGGTGAGCCCAGCCCTCCGTGGGTTGCGTCCACTTCTTAAATGCAAACTCAGTGGGATCTGTCCCCAGAGACCAGCAGTAAGTTCCCAGTCACACTTCGGGTTTGTCTGGACAGTGCTATCTGTCCCTTCATTAGAAGGGTCAAGGGTTTATTCCTGACTTGTGGAAGCCTCGGTTGTCACTAGGGGAGGAACAGCAGCTGCACTTGGTGAATCACACATCAGGATGAGAACGCAGACAGCAGCTCGTGGGCACAGAAGCTGGTGTCCCTCTGTAGGTGGCTTTACACCCTGCAAAGTGTCCAAGTGACAATGTTTAGCAGTGTCGACGTGAACAGAGACACTAACGTTTCCCAGAAGGAAATCCCCAGAGAGGTGACACTTCACTCTCAGGCTGTGGTCTGAGCTTTGCCCGCAGGGAACGTTCAGAGTTGCACCAGAGCCAAGCGTGGCGGAGCCCTCTGGGAAGCTGAGGCAGGAGAGTCACAGGCTCAAGCTCCGGTTCTAAAATAAAGAAAAGAAAGAAAACAGCTAGAGAGGTTGCTCAGGCAAAGTCCTTGCATTCAATCCCCAGTATGGAAAAAATTCAACAGCAAAACTAAACAGCGCTCCTCCCTCCCCAAAGTCCCAGAAGCCATAGGGGACAGCCTGGGCACCACCCGCCAGCCTTGCTCCTTTCTGAACCAGTTGTAAAAGTCTTTTTTTCTGAGAATCTTGTCTTTATTTATTTATTTTTGAGACAGGATCTTGCTCTATAGTCCAGGCTGGTCCTAAACTCACTATGGAGCCCAGGCTGGCCTACAACTCATGGCAATCTACCTGCCTCAGCCTCCAGAGTACTGGGATTACAGGTGTGTGCCACCATGCCCGGCCTATGTGGTGCTGGGTACTCAGCCCAGGGCCTCGCATTTCCCAGTCAAGAGCTTCGGCTGCCTAGTTACACCTGCGGCCCCCTAGGGTCGCGTCATGGCTGCTTCAATGTCTTGAATTCATTTACAACGTTTACGGCACTTTCTGGCATACGGCGTGACGGTGCGCCCTCGTCCTCCTTCCTAGTCACTGCTGTGGCACTGTGGGGCTTCTGGCTCTTCCCAGAGGTCAGGATGACCGTGAAGGTCAATGTACTGAACCGACTCAGGACACGAAGATCAGCGTGGCTAGTGCCACTGAGAGGTTTTGGGAAAGGGGACTGGAGGCCTGCTTCGGGAAGTGGCCAGGTGACGGGACAAGTGTCTGAGGCGAGGGGACTCTGATGGCACTCGCGGCCTGTGCCTCTCACTACCACGCCCACTACCCACGTCTTGTGCTCATCCCTCACGGTCTTGTTTTCTCTGGTGTCTGCTTCTCACGGGTCTTTGAGACGTACATTTATACACCTCAGAGTCGCGTGGAATACAGGTACTTCCCGCTGTGTCTGCAAACCGGTGCGGATCAGGTTACCTGTAAGGAACTGCACAGCTTTCCCGCCCAACAGTGGGCCTGGATATTTTGAACACAACTGTCTTGCATAATTATGGGAAGGAGGGAAGAAGGGAGAGAGGAGAGAGGAGGAAAACGCTCCCTTCTGCCTCTTCAAGCGTGGATTCTCCCCCTGCACCCCAAGTTTCCAGGCGGAGCTAGAGGTCTCCCCAGGGCTAGCAGCCTGGGAGCAGCCCGCACCTGTGGCTGGGAGCTGGGGTTCCACCTTCCGCAGGCAGCAATGTCCCCTGTGAGAGCCACAGGGGGAACCAGGCAAACCCTGGCTAATCAGAGCCCCGCTGGCACCGCCCGCGCACAGATAATATTCCAGGGCTCCACGCAATTAAATTCTTCAATTATCCTAAGTGTTGCTATGCTAATTTAAAAGGCTGGGATTATTAGAAAAATGTATAAAGAATTATGCTCTGTTACAGCACCTTATTTATGTGGTTTCACGTTAAATTATTGAAGGGCTGGAAATTATCCGAGTTGCCGGGCTGTGACTCCGGGAGTCCCAAGGGGCAGGAGGGCAAGTGTGCCTGCTCATGCCCCTGGGTGGGACGGGCAGTGCTGTCAGCGCCTCATCCGGCAGCAGGCCGGCTCTGCGCACTCACCCTGACTCAGGAACCCCGCCTGCGGTGCCCTGGGGTCACTTTCCACCCCCCCTCACCCCCCCCACCGTCTGACCTTGGGTGTTTGACCCCGTGGACTTAAGGTAATAGGGATTTTCCCTTCACCCCCTCCTTCCCCGTCTGGCCTCTCCTCCTCCTCCTCCTCCTCCTCCTCCTCCTCCTGGGGGTCACACCCTCCCCTTCCCTCTCCCCCACCCCGTCTCCTTCCCATGATTGCTTCTTTTCTCCCCATTCCCTTCCCCATTGTCTGTCCCTCACTTTTATCTACGTCATATACTCTGGAGGCTCTCCGGACCTCTGTCCTGCTGCGAGGCCCCCACCCGACCCCATCGCCCCAAGCTGCACCCACCCCTGGACGGCTCCACACCCTCAGCAGCGGCCTGGGTCCCCTCAGCTCCGCCACCACCGCTGCTGCCACAGGGCCAGCACTGCCCACAGGACCAGCACCCCAGCCCCTCAGCCCCCCGGGTGACCACGTCAGAGGGCGTCCTGCCCAGCCAGAGGAGGTGGGGCGAGGCCCAGCTTGGCGGGCACCCTCTCGTGCCCAAGGCCATGGCCTTGCAGGTCCCTAGGGTGCCTGGCGTCTGGGGCTCCTGCCGCCGCCCTCCACCGTCCCACCAAGGGCAGCGCTGTGCTCGGCCAGGGCAGATCTCACTCTCTCACCCAGAGGGACCGCGTGGGCTTCGCCATCGGCGTGTGCCGCCTGGTGGCCCAGGGCTAACGCCTGGGCTGGACCGCGATGGCCAGACTCCTAGGCTGCCCGGCCCTGCAGGGTGGAGTAGAGAGGGCCTTGTCCAGATAAAGAAGTCCCGCCTACTCCTGAGCCCGGCAGCGGAAGCGCTTCCTCCGGGTCTGTGCCAGGTCACGCAGCTTTCAAAGTTGATCTTTAGAACAGGTGAGCGGCACGGACCTGGTTTCCATCTTCTGCCTGAAAATAGGCGATTTTCCAGGAGTCATTTATAGAAACAGCGATTCCTTCTCCACTGCACGTTCTCAGCATGCTTTCCAAACTCAGTGACTGCACATCTAGGGCTTCACGTCTAGGCTTTCTGCTGTCCCTACTGGTCTACGTGCCTGTATCTACACCAAAGCCACGCCCTTTTGAGTATTACAGCTTTGGAGTATATTCTGAAATCAGGTAGCATAATGTCTGCTGTTTTATTCTTTTTGTTTGAGATTCTTTAGCTATTGGGAGTCCTGTTTTTCTATACAAGTTTAAGACTGCCTTTTCCACATGTGTGAAGAATATCATTAGGACTGTAATCGGAATTGCATTAACTCTTTTTTTCTGTGGCATTGGGGATTAAGACCAGGACTTTTTCGTTGAGAAACCCCCCTAGCCACTTTATTTTTTTTAAATCTTTGATTCTGAGACGGGGTCTCACTAAGTTATTAAGTTGCCCAACCTGGGCATGAACTTGCAATCGTCCTGCCTCAGCCTCCCAGAGTGCCACCTGGCCTGGCTTATATTAATTCTTACTGTGATTGCACTGGATAATATGAACATTTTAACAATATTACTTCTTCCAGCCCTTGAACACAGCACAGCTTCTTACTTTCTGCGTATTCTTTGACTTCTGTCATCAGTATTTTACAGGTTTTATTTTGAGCATGCCACTCCTTGGTTAAATTTGGTCCTAGGTATTTTTGGTAGCTGTGACAAGCGGATTTTCAGGTGACGCCCTATCAGTGCCCAGCAGCGCCACTAGGGTTCGAGCATGGTTCTTTCTGTGCAGCAACTTTGCTAAATTCATTTACTTGAGCAAACAGTTGGGGTCGGGTCTTTCAAGTTTTATTTATGTAAGGTCGAGCCACCAGCCAGGAATGACAATCTCTTTTCTGATTGCTGCGGCTGTAGCTTACAATACCCGACTAAACAGAAGTGGCCTTGCTCCCGATCGCAGAGAGCTTTCAGCTTTTCCCCACTGAGTAAGATGACGGCCGCTCCCGTGGGTACCCATGTACCCATTTCTACCACACTGGGGCACATCCCTTCTTTATCTAATTTCTTCAGCATTTTCGCCACGGAAGGATATTGAATTTTATCAAATGCCTTTTCTGCCTCCACTGAGATTGTCACAAAGTTTTTGTCCCTGTTCTTTGAGTGTAGAATAAACTTATTTATTGATTTCCATTATAACCATCACGGACCCAAAAAACACTTGCATCAGGGGAGATTCTTTTTAATGTGTTCAGCATTCATACTTCTGGTATTTTATCAAGGTTTCTTTATTAAATCATTTTGCCCTGATTATAACATAGTCATATTTAAATTTGCAAAACTGCTCCCATCACAAGGCAGACCTGTCATGCAGGAGAATCAGTGCAGATGTTCCTAAAGTCCGTAGCAGCACGGTAGTGACAGAGGACGGCCCAGGCCGCCTCAAGCAGCAGTGCCGAGGTTTGTGAGTGGGTAGGAAGAAGGTGCCTGCAGCAGTTGACCTGAGACCGTCAACATGTCCTGAGAGGTACCTCTTAAAATGCTTGAAAGACAGATCACCTGTAACCCAGATGTGAATGGAACAGTGTGATGCTTCCACAGAGTGAGTCCTGGAAGTTACCTGGCAGGTTTTTACAAATTTCTTTCACCTGTAATAAATAGTTGCTGAGGTACGAGTCTACAAAAGTCATTCCATATTGAGACACTGAGGTACATTTTACAAACATCTGAAACCGACCCCCCGAATCAAAATGGAGCTAGTGCTGGGGGGTCCTAAAGGAGCGAGCAGGAAAGACGACTCCAGCAGAAGGCCCCTGTCCTTGTCCCCAGCCCGCAGGTGGGCTGGCTCTGCCACTCACAGGCTGCTCGCCCCAGCTCCTAGTCCCTCTCAGCGTTTCCCCTGAGACAATCTTTTCCTTTTCCTGTATTTCTTTCATCTATAGAATTCCTCCTAGCCCCTCTCATCCTGCTCCGTGACCGTACAAGCCAGGATGCACCCAGCTGAGGTGTGACACGACACGCTCAACGTTGTTCGTACGCCTGTGGGGGATCTACATAACCTCGTCCAGGACAAAGGAAGCCCTCGGGCTGCGTCCCACCGGTAGTCCCGGGGCTTTGGTACTACTCTGCTTTAGTTTAGTCAGTTGTCCCCACCCCGGCCAAACCAGTTAGCTGATAACCCCAACTCCTCCTCCCCGAGAGGCTCAAATCCTGGCAAAATCCGACTAGCTCCTTGTCCTGGCCCTGGCTGGTCTGCACCCGGGCTCTATGGACGTTCTGGATGACGGGTGGTGCTGATGTGAACGTGGCCCCTGCGAGGGGAAGGAAGGCTCCTCCCATCTCGTCAGCCACCAGACTTTTGGTCTGTATGACCGTTTAGGCCTGTTGAAATCGGACAGTTAAGGCATCCGATTCTTTCCTCGGAAGGTTTCCACCTGTCTGTGCCCTGAGCAAAGCATCGTCGGGAGGGCACGTGCCATTTGCCAGGGGAGCAGCCCAAGCCGGTCTCTGCCAGACATCCTGGTGGGAACAGCGGGCCACGCCGTCCCAGGGCCTTCCTCCGCTGGCCGGCTCATGCGTCCCTGGGCCCTTGCCTGGCTCACAAGCAGCAGCACAAGGCTTCTTTGGCTTCTGCTGCCTGTGGTAACACAGGAGAGACAGGAAGCGCTCTGAGGAGTTGATGACCAAATGAGGGACCCACGAACCCCCTAGTGCTAGCTCCCCCTCGGCCCTGGTTGAGGATCCTGTTTCTATTTTCTTTAAAGATACTAGCCTCCAATTTTAGTTTTCCATAGCAGGATCTGACTGTCAGTTTTATTACACTACGATTATTATTCTTGCATTTTTTCCCTTAATTTAAGTAGACACAACCACGGGTTTTCCTAGTTTTGGTAACGGGGTGATACTGGCCGTGGAGAGCAAGTTTGAAGAATGACCTCCCTTTCTGAAGGTTTGGGATGATTCAAGAAGAACTAGCACTTGCGCTTTAAAAGCGTGGTAGTGCTCAGGGAGGCTGAGTCAGGAGGATTGCAAGTTCAAGGTCAGCTTCTACAATTTAACAACTAAGACTCTGTCCCCCTAAAACTCCAAAATTTAGGGGAAAAAAGTGAGATGGGGATGTAGCTCAGTGTGAAGGCTCTGGGCTCCATCTCTGATAGAAAAAAAACATATATATATATATATATATATATATATATATATATATATATATAGTATCAGGACTCAGGGGTGCAGCTGCCTGGCCCTGGGCTTTCCTCGGGTGGGAGGCCGACTGCTGTCATTCAGGGGTCCCTCTTCTCTGGGTCCTCGTGGCTGCTTCTTGGTAAGGGGCACTCACCCGGTCGCCTGTCCATTGTCTCCAGGTGACGCATCAGCATTTTAGTTCCCGATGAAAGTGACTTCAACTTGAGAGTTTACACCGGCCTGAGACACTCACTCACACACACACACACACACACACACACACACACACACACACACACACACACGCCCATGCACCCCGGTTCCTCCACGTGTGCTGTGGCTATGGCTGCTGGGCAGTGGGTGACCAGAAGCCCGTCCCCTGCCCAGCTCGGCACAGCCGCGTCTGAGCCCACTCCAACCCCCAAGGGTCCCAGAGCGCTTCCCACCCGTGCCTGGTAGAGTGTTCTCACTTTCCTTCCCGGTTGTATCTCTCCGACCCTGGACAGAGGCTGTTCCACCAGGCAGCCTGGCCTTAGGGGCTCGGTGGAACCCCCGTGTGCCAGTGCTTCTCCACCAAGCCTGTGGCCCCTGCCAGATGCAGGGTCCGGGTGACAGAGGCTGGTGCCAACCCCAATGGAGACTTGGGAGGGAGAGCTCACCCAGGAAGGTCGTAAATCTGAGCTTCAGGGTCAGCAGGGCACAGAGTAGCCATGCAGAGGGCGGCAGGGGCAATGGAGCCCCCCGTGAGGCTGCCGCTGCACACAGCTTCGACTGGGTCCCCGCCCCGGGGCAGGGGAGTGCGGGGGCCCATGCAGGGCGTGGGGCTCCGCCAACAGGTGTACCAGCCCCGAGCGGCACCTGGGTGGAGGTTCCACCTCAGAATGTGTCGAGCCGTGTCTCCGGATTCTCCCGGCAGCCTCGGAGTTTAGCGACCATCCTCCAGACTCAGTCTCCAGGATGCAGTCCCTGAGCTGGCATTCGGCCGCGGCAGCAGAGGCATTGGGTCAGGACTGCTGCGATTTGGTGGCCTGTTGTGGAGCAAAGAGGAAGGGACTTGTGGTGGTCTTTGGGAGAACGGCTACGTCTCTTCGACCTCAGGACTCTGGCTGCCATACAGGACGGGGCAGAGGCCTTTTATCCTCCAGAGGCCATCTGGGCAGTTATCGTTTGAGGGCTGTGCAAAATGACCAGCTTAAAAATTGTTCCACAGCGTTTGGTAAAACGCTTCATCGTTGCATAATTAACTTACCCCTGAGGTGACCGTTGCCTTGGCCAGGCCGATGGTCCCCACCCCGGTGGACAGTGGGGTTCAGACTAATGCTGCCTGCGGGGTTATTGGGGCAGAGTAAATAGGACAACACACACGTGCACATTCACGCGCAGTAGCAGGATGTGAACGCCAGTTTTACTGCGTTGTGATTATTATTCTTGTGCTTTTTTTCTTTTCTTAATTTAGGTAGACACAACCAGGAGTGCGGGCCAGCAGGAAGCCACAGAGCATCCTCGGTGCAGGGCCCGCCATCGCTGCCCTCGCCCTCCTGAAGCTGCTGCCCGCTGCCCTGCAGGGGGAGCAGGACCAGCGCCAGCTGTGCAGGCCAGTGGCCCAAATCCAACCCCAAGTCCGGCCCACACAGGGCCTGCGCTCTGGCCTCTCAGATGCTCTAGAACTGAACCGCCGCCAGCTGGGCAGAGCGGGCAGGAGGCGGCAGAACCCACCAGGAAGGAGGAGATGAAGCGACGTGCGGGCCCCCACGGCTCCCTGCCCGTCCCTAACCGCACACAGCTCAGCTGCTGGCTGCAGGAGTCCGGCGCAGACCACGCCACAAAGGAGCAGAGCTGTCAGTGGAGGCACAGGGACCTGGGAAGGCTCTGGGGCCAGGGCCGGGCGCCGACACGGAGCTGTGCCCTCATGGGCTCCGCCAGCCGGTCCTGCACACCTGCAGGCTTATCCGTGCTAACACAAACCCTCACTAGAGGGGATCAGGAGAGAAACAGTGACGAACAGGGCAGGCACTAGCCCTCAGAGGACGCAGGGCCACAGGGGCCGATCACCCTTGCAAGAGACATCAGCCCAGGACGCAGGGCTACATGCGCACGTGGGCATAGGGAATTCTGCCGGACACACGGTGGCCTGCTTGTGTTTTGCAAAGTGCTGTGTTCTGTGTCCTAGGCACACATGCACACGCACGCACAGACACACACAGAGACAGTGTGCTTGCTCTGGGACAGGGAGACAGGAGTTCACTGTGCGAGGAAGGGGTGGGCCCTGACCCGGTCACCAGTGGAAAGCCCACCTGTAGACCCCTCCTCCAGAGCCATGGTGTGCAGGACGATCTCCCACCAGGGGTCCGACTGGCTCTCGTGGGGACGCCACCGACTCCAGGAAAAGGCTCATCTCCTAGCACAGAGGAGTTTCCAGACTCCTCAACCTCCTCGGCACTGGCCGGTGGCTCCGGCCTGTGACCCCCGAACCCTGGGGTGCTGAAGCAGGAGGATTGCAAGCGTGAGTCAGCCTCCTGCCCACCTGCAGGGCAGAGGCAGCCAGGGCGGTGGCCTCAGCCCTGATGGTCCCAAACAATGGCAGCACATGCCAGCCAGCACAGAGTCCTCCCTGGGGACTGTTCCTCCCATGGGGTCTTCCTCCTGGGGACACAGAAGGCAGAGGATTGTGGCTGTCTGTGCTGCATGTGCCCACGAGCGTGTGTGTGTGTGTGTGTGTGTGTGTGTGTGTGTGTTTCTGGGGAGTGACGCCACCACCCCCCCCACCCCCCATGCCTTTGCACTGAGCTTCATTCCCTGACCATTTTTATTTTTATTTTGACACGGGGTCTCACTTTCTGCTAAGCTGCCTGGGAAGGGCTCACTTTTCCCATCCTCCTGTCTGTCTCCCAGAGTGCAGGGATAATAGACCTGCTCTCAGCTACGTTGCTGTGCCATCTGGGGACCTAACGGCTCTCCTCCCAGTGGTGCTGCCCTCACCAGCCACTACTCACCTGGTTCCAAGTCCAGCCTCCCCCTGCAAAGCTGGAAAGCCAGATACCAGAATCTCTGTGTCCCCACTGGGCCACCGTGGACTGGGGCTCCAGGCCACATGTGGGTTTACAGGCCTCCCCTCAGGAGTCAGGGGGACAGTGGGAAGAGAGCGTCTGATAAAGCTTAGAGCCACGAATCCCCGCAGAGACCCTCAGGGCTGTGACTCTCCCTAAATAACATCCGAGGTGTAAACACCTAGATCTCCACGTGCCCACAACATACAGACACGCACTGGTACCCAGGGCAGGAGTCTGCCCTGCTTTTAAAATCGGTTGTGTCCCATGATGCCACGGACAGCCCGGCACAACAGAGCCGAGCTGCTTCCTAGGGAACATTGCCATCTCCAGGCTGTGTGCCAGTCAAGACTCTGCAGCTGGACACTGGGGCAAGGCCCAGGGCATCGGCGTGGCTTGCAGCACCGGCTTGGCCTGGGATGAGGAGCCACACCTGAGCTCACTGTCCTCCTCCAGGGCCTCCGTCCCAGCCGTGCCCTCTGGGACGGGAAGCAGCCCCTCCACCACGTCAGTCCTGCCCACACCGAGAAACACCGCGCAGGTGCAGCGACTCCGGCAATGCGGGACACGGTGTCGGTGTTTCCACCAGAGAATCAGTGCTAATCATTGGTAAATACCTTCGGTGGGTCGCGGATGCGTTCACGGTCTTAACGTGCCATTTAAAATTTTCAGCTGCGCTAAGCTGCATCTTACGAGGGGAATTATCTTCCACAATGATATTTGTGAATTTGGGGACCCACGGGGGTCTCAGGATATAGCTGCCGCCAATACGGGCAACGCGCGCGTGGGCCGGGAAAGCTGCGTCTCAGTCCGGAACCAGAGGCAGCGCGCCAGCGGCAGACAGAGAGGTCGCACATCGGAGAGAAGGAGGACTGACCAGCGCTGGGCGGAAGGGCGCCGGAGCTCATTAACCCGGGTGGCTTCCGGGGCGAGAGCGTGGCCTGGACAGGCGTCCCCAGAGCTGGAGAGGCTGGCGGTCCCTATCCAAAGGCAGGCGCAGGTGTCCCGGGCCTCCGCAACGGCCGCGCCTTCTCGGTCACTAGAGTTGCCCCGAGGCGTGGCTTCCGAACCAGGGCGGGCGAGGGGCGCACACAGCCCCAGCTGTGTGACCAGAGAGGCCTCGGACTGCTGGACTACAGGAGGGCACCCAGTGCCAGGACGGCTAACCAGGGAGGCAAGACAGCTGGTGACACGACCCTGCGGAACCGCAGGCAGCCGAGTCTGGGAACAGGCAGAGATGCTGGCTTCTGCCCTACGGGGTGGGCCTCTGAGGGCAGGCCAGCCCCTACCACGCCTCCCAGACCCTCCCGTGGCACCGGCGCACAGCGAGGCGCCCACGCGCGGCTCCGACAGGGTGCAGCCCACGTTCCACATCCTTACCTGCCAGTCGCGGGAGGGGTGGTTTTTAGCACCGGCAGACTGGATCTAATTTCCACCCTAGGAACCGGAAAACCTTTTTTCACAGGATCAAAGGATAGTTATGTCCTTCTGCAAAGCCTCCATTAAGTTTCCCATTAAATATGAATGCTGCTAATAATTTCATTTATATGCATTAGTATTTGGGGGGAAAACACCTTCCCTGAATTTGCGTTGAAATGCAGAGTTCTCTCAGGAAGGGCCACACAGAGCGTGATATCCCGGCTCCTGCTGCCGTATCTGTTTGCCGACTGTAATGTGTCACTGTTACATGGCAGAAGCGTGGCCTTGGGAAGGGCCACTATGGAGCCCAGGCTGGCCTTGGATTCTCAGCAGTCCTGACTCAGCCTCCTGAGTGCTGGGATTACAGGCGTGCGCCACCACGCCCGGCTTGTGTGGTGCTGGGGAATCGAATCCAGGTACTTAGCGCTCGAAGTAGCACTTGCTGGCAAGCCCTTTACCCGCTGAGCCGTTCCTCCAGCTCCTGATGTGGTATTTTGTCTCCCATTCTCACCGTGGTGTCACACAGCCAGCCAACGTGCAGCTGCCGGGCCTGTGTTTGCTGGTGGTGACACCCGGTGCCACCTTTGACTCCTCTTAGAATGCCCCTAAAGGCATGCTGGGTTAACGATGACTTCATCCCCTTATGCATACATAATGTGATCAGCTTTGCATAAATAATAATAAATAATTGGCAGGTATAAATAATTGATGTTTGCAGCAGAAGTAGAATTCTTAGACATATTTTAAACAAAGGGAACTGCAAACACGATCCCAATCAGAAAAGGGGTTAAGTGTTTTGCAAAACCAACTTCCCAAGTCAAGGTATGTCTGTGTTTACTCCGAGACGCTCTCAGGGACCGCCCAGGCCTTCGGTGCAGGGACCAAATACCCAATTTCATGCCAGAAAACAACAACAAAAATAATAAATTACTTCAAGACTGAAAAAGCCTCTCAAAATAAACGGAGTGATAGCTCCTACTACAAACATTATCTTCAGGAACAGGAGCCACAGGCGGCCTCCAGGGCCACAGACTTCTCCTGGTGCCACTGGCCATCTCTCTGCCACAGGTCCCCCTCCTGGGATCCCTGCGTGAGTTCTCCACAACGAAGGGGTTCACCTGCATTCTGTTTTTATTTCAACAAAGAACAGTGTTTCTTTTTCTTGTGTTTTCCCCCATTTTATTGATATGTACAAGTGCAGAATTTAAGGTTTACAATGGAATTGGGCATTTTGTGCACCTACTTTCCTTGTCAAAGTGACAAGGGCTTTCCTGCTCTCCTTTTGTCCCTCCCCCTATCCTCCCTTCCCTCCCTTCACCCGCCCCCCTCGTCCCCCTCTTTCGCTTTGTCTTTCATTTAAAGTTCCATGAGATGGTTGTGGTCTGGGACTATCATATCAGAGAGACCGTCTGATGTTTCACCTTCTGCTTCTGACTGACTTCACTAAGCATGATGTTCTCAAGTTTCTTCCATTTGCCTGTGAAGAGGGGACAGAGGCAGCCTCCTCCTAGGACCAGCCGGGCAGAGGGGCAGCCACATGCCCATAATGCCACACAAGTCGTGTCAGCCAAACTGCGACCCTCGTCACCGGTGCAGAGTTCTTAATCAAAAGGACTGTTCCAAGCTGTCAGGATGTAAGGAGTCCATCTGGGCCCACACTCACTGACTAATGCAGCGGTGGTTTTAAGCTTGGCCCAAACATAGTGTAAAACACAACAAGAACCTTATAGAATACTACGCATCTACGCATCTGTAAGGTTCTTGTGTCCAAGCCAACCAAGGAACCATTCAGTAATTCCCCTTCACAGGGGGATGACGGGGGACAGGGGAACTCCAGAAGTGCCCCTCAGAAAGACGGGTTCAGGTCCTAATGGCCAACGTCAGAGGAACCACATGGTATCTGGAAATAGTTTCACGTGCAGGTTAAGCTGAATGGTAGTGGGTTAGGGCGGCCCTAATTCAATGACTGGTATCCTTATGAGATGTTGAAAAGGGGATTCTGAGACACATGAAGAAGACGCGACTGTGCACGCAGAAGTTGGACTTGCGGAGGAGGAAGCAGAGGGGGAGGGAGACAGCCCAAGCCGAGGCACGCGAGGACACAGGAGCTGAGAGCGGGGCTGGAGCTGGCCCTTCCCTGAGCCCTCGCTCACCCTCCGTCATGTCCGGCTTCTGAGCTAGGGAACTGTGAGACAGTAAATTTGAGTTACATTACCAGGTGATGGTCGCTTCTCCTGAGAGCCCGTCCACACTCGCACAGTAAGCATTTCTAGAATGGCCAAGACTCATACAGCATCTTCGGGGGACTGTATGACCTGAGGTTCTGAGGCAGGAAGCCCTCACCCTGCCTCCCTTGAGCTTAGATCTGACGGCACTACAGCTGTGTCCCCGTGACCCTGGCGTGACGGTCCAGTGCCCGCCATGTTGGTGAGGTGCCTGTACGCAACCCCTTTCTGGGGGTGTTGTGCACTGATCAGACGTTAGCCCAGGCTCATTTTTGCCCACCTGCAGATGGTGGGGCTGGTGTCCACCACCCCCACCTGTCTGCTTCTGACCTCAGCTCAGCCGCCCAAGGACGAGAATACGTGGGATAGAACTTGGGAAGATTGAAACAGCCTGATTAAACTTCTCATCAAAGTCAGATTTTCCTGTAATAGCTGTCCAGAGAGAGAGAGAGAGAGAGAGAGAGTGGCGAGGCTTTCTGGGAAGAGGAGGCCACGTTGCTGTCATGGTTTCCCAATCCAGCCAAGGACCTGGCACACCAGCGGTGACTGGTATGTCTGTCGGTCACCTTCTTCCAGAGATGCTCTCCCGATGTGGAGACTTAACCCAGCGCAATCCCTGTAGCCACTCCTGAGCTTGCTGTACAGAAAGCTGGAGTCCCTGAGGTTCATTTCTGACCCTCACCACCCCACTGTTCTGCCTTCTTTTGTGTGACACGCTATTTCCTTTGACAGAGGTCATGGGTGCTCAACACCCATCATCACTAACTTATTAGATCTCAAGGTAATCAGCGGAAAACACACAGAAGAGACAAGCTGGGTATTGAAACCCAGAAACCAGAGGCAAGCGGCCCATGCGGCCCAGGGTTTCCATGCTGCCTCGAAGACAGGCCTGGCCGCCAGGGGAAGAAAGGATTGCATTGTCTGGGGTACCGTCTCGACAGCAGGGGCTTACCTCGCTGTCCGTCTCCCGATTCAGGTTACACTTGAGCCCGCCAGGCAGTAATAGGTCAGTGGAAAGTGCTTTTCAGCTCCTGCTGTACCCTGGCGTGCAGTGTGCAGTGTGATTAGCCAAGGATTAAAAATCCAATTAGACCCTCCATAGACCTGGGAAATCAGGCGAGAAGCTGCTGCTTAGTCCAGTGGAGGGTGATAACACACGCCCATGAAAGGGAGAGTGGCAGCCCAGGGGCTCTGGAGCCCCCAAGCCAAACCAGCTCCCCATCTTCCCTGCTCATCGTCCCTCCGCACTTACCACACTGGCAGAGGACAGTGACGTGCTGCCCAGAATCTCTGTGGGAGTTCTGCGGCTTGTTCTCCACAGCCGGGAGCACGGCGGGCCTTGTTTTCGGTAGTTCCCTTTGCTCTCAGCGGGGTGTGGGATGGTTGTATTGTGAGTGTCTGAGGTCGTTACATGTAACAGCACTTGTAACTGTCTTCAGTGGACACAGAGCCACCACATCAACGCCCTGCCAGCTTCCATGGTTAATGCTGGGCTAAGCATTTCTACAGTTACTTAACTACAGCTGAATACTTCCATGGCTAAGTACTTGTTGTCTAAGGAGATTCCTTTGGTCACATGTGGCAAATATTGTTGTGAGGCAAGAGATTCCTTGATTTTTATCTGTTCCTGGGAGAGAACTAAGCTGAGAACTTCGGGGTAATCACGTTAGTCTTACCTGCTTAGGGTTACCTCTTCATTCCCAGCGTATTCAACACACAATTTAATCGACATGAATACGTGTCATGGTGTCACTTGTTTGTTCAGTTTAATAAAAGATATATGGCTTGGGTTGATTGATGATTATGGTAGAAAGGAAAATTATCAGGGATAAAGAAGAATATTATATGGTGATAAAAACTCAGTTCCCAAAACGTAGTGACCCTCACTGTATATGTTCATAATATAAAGTCAAATTATGTGAGGCAAAAATTGTATACATGCAAAGAGAAGTAGATGAGGTCATAACACAGTTAGACATTTCAACTTTCATTTATCAGAAATGAACAGACCCAGCAGGCAGCAAATCAGTACGAAGATGAAGTCCAACAACACTGTTAGGCAACTGGAAGTGATTGACATCCGCACCCTGCTTGATCCAACAGATACACGCTCTACCCAAGCTGTCTTGGAATGCTCACCAGCATTGACCACATTCTAGGTTATAAACACACAGAAACAAATCTTGCAAAGTAAAAATTACACAATTTTTTCAGATCTCAGTGGAATGAGACCAGAAATCAGTAACAGAAAGGTGAACTCCAGAAGCCCACGTAGGTCAAACAACACGCTCTGAGTAACGCAGGCAGCAAGGAAGACAGCACAAAGGAAATGAGGATACTGTAACCGGAGTGAAAACGAAACGGACCTCCTCAAAATGTGGGGGTGCAGCCAAGTCAGCGTTTGGAGGGAAATGCACAGCCTTGAATGCGCATATTCTAAAATAAGACCACGAAATCAATGGCCTTGGTTCCCACCTTCGGAAGTTAGAAAAGGAAAAGCAAATTTATCCCAAAATAAGCAAAGGAAAATAAAAATCAGAGCAGAAATAAGCAAAGAGAATAATGGGATATCAACAGAGAGAAAAATTCGAAAATCAAAAGTGGGTTCTTAGAAATTATCAATGATTTCTGGTAGTAGAGATAATTCAAAAAGGAGAGACAGAGACAGAGAAAGGGAGAGCGACGCCAGGTAACTGATATCAGAGACGAAAGGACAAGACAAGGGGCTTGAACATTAAGAGGATAACCAGGTAATACTGTGACTATCACGAGTTTGCTTACCGACACAAAATAGATCCATTCCTAGAAAGAAAGGATCTGCTGAAACTCATATTAAAATAATGAAAATCTAAAAATACACATCTATTAAATAAATACATGGGAACCAATAATTAATAATAATCAAATAAGTAGCATTAAGCAGAAATTGCCAGGTTTGCATGGCTTTAATGGTGAACTGTACCATTATTTAAGGAAAAAATAAAATGTTATGCCAATTTTTTATAATCTCCTTCAGAAGTTGTTTATTCAGACCAAGATACTGTAAGAAAAAAATTATGGAACAGTATTTCTCATGACTATACATGCAAAACCTTAATAAGTATTAACAAAATCCAACAATGTATAAAATAATTATATACCTTTACCAAATGAGGTTTATCCCAGATGTGTAAGGATGGTTCAACACTCAAGACTCATGTAATATAATCCAATATATCAACAGCCTAGAAAATTACATGGTATCGATACATGCAGAGGAAGAAGTTTTTGAAACTTCAACATTATTCATGATAAAAAAAATCTCTAAGGAAGCAAGCAACAGTACAGGACTTGTTTTACTTGGTAGTGAATAGGCTCAAAATCCTGCAGTTAACATCACGCTTGTTGATGATAAATTCAAAACTTTCCTACTCAGATTGGAAACAAATTAGTATTCCTCCTCACCACCTCCTTTGAACATCCTACTAGCAGTCTGGGCTAATGCAATAAGGCAAGAAAAGGCAATTAAGACGTACAGAGTGGGAGAAAACCTTGCTTGTAGCTGCTGACAGATGAGATGGTTATTCTGTGCAAAATCCAAGAGTCAGCTGATTATCTTCTGGAACTAACAAGTAATTATAACAAGATTTCAAGATACAATATTAATGGAAAAATTAATAAATATCCTGCACTCCAGCAATAACGGGAGGCAATTCACTGTGCTATTTTCAAGTGCGCCAAAAACTTGAAACACATAGGTAAAAGCTTAACAAAATGTTTGCCAGGTATAAGTGAAAAAAACCCCAAAACTTTAATGGAACAATTACAAAACTAAATAAATAAAGAAAAATTTCAGGATCACAAATGGGAAGCCTCAGTACTGCCAAGACACCATGATAGAGATGGTGTTGTTAATGTAAAAGTATAAATACATGGAAATAATTGAAAGTTTTTCTAACATAGGTACCAGGATAATTCAACAGAGAAAAAAAATAATCTTCCCAATAAATGAAGCAAAAAAAGTCCATTGTACAGTGCGGCACCTCACAGCCCTGCTGGAATCTAGGCTTCCCAGAGCGAAAATCCAAATCCAGGAAATGGAATTCACATCTGTGCTAGTTGCTACTCTAGGGAAAGAAGGAAAGAGCATTTGGGGTACCGACCGCCAGGACCCGCAAACCTTGGTGTGGGCGGAAGACGCCCCAGAGACTCAGAAGCCCGATCGAAGATAGAATCAGAAAAAAAATCTCTGGAGACAAACGATGAAGGACCCAGGTCAAGATGAGGGTCAGAACGGATGTGTCAGTTCTACAGTAGCAACGTTTCCACGAGCATGCCCCTGTTAGGGGAGCACTCTACGAAGACATCAGAAAGTGAACATGAAACTGCATAATAATGTTCTAATCTGCTACAACATGTAAGAAAAAAAGAGCAGGTGAAATTCCCATGAAGGACTCTAGAAGCAAGCCAGGTGGTGGGACAGGTCTCTAATCCCAGCACCCTGGGAGACTGAGGTAGGAGATTCACGAGCTCTAGCCTAGCCTGGGCCACTTAGCAAAACCCTGTTTCAAAAAGACACACACACACACACACACACACACACACACACACACACACAGAGAGAGAGAGAGAGAGAGAGGGAAGAAATGAGGCTGGAAGTGTCACTCAACACGAAGGTCCTGGGTTCTGTTCCCAGTCCTGCATATTGCAATCATAACGGCAAAATAAAGACAGTTGTGATGACATGAAGACTGCGTGTGGCTCAGTGTGAAACTGCCTCAGAGTTTGGTCTCCAATACTGAAAGAAAAAAAAAAAAAGGCTAAGGCTTACAGAAAGGAGATAGAAAGCTGAAATACTGCATAATATCAACACTGGGAAAGAAATACCAACATGAACATTCTTTAAAAATTAGAGAAATGACCCGGAGAATATCAAGTAGTCATACCTCCAAAGGGCTTGTGATAAGGCGGGAAAAGGGGGTTCAAAGTCAAATAATAAGCTGTGTTGGGGAAGCGGAGAGCAGCTGGAAGAATCATCAAGGTAAAAAAATGGAAAGAGAGAGCAGGTGAGACCAGCCCTGTGCATGGCTGTCGTCGGAAGTGGGAGTAGACGGAATTTCTCTATTAAAAGACAAGAACGTTCACATTAGATTTAAGCCTGGCTTCTGCCTCAACTCAAAATGACACCCAAAGTAAACACACATCATTTTTTAAAGATATTGGGCAAAAATATATTCAATTTCAATGAAGACATTCAATACCAAGGTGAAATTTAAGGCAGAAACTTAGAGGGTTGAGTATATTATCCATAAACAGTTTTTAATTTAATTGTTTTAGGTTGAACATCCAGCCCAAGGCCCCACGGAGGCCGAGCAAACGTTCTGTGGCTGAGTTACAGCCCCGCCTGGAAACGTAGTTTAAGGATTCTGAACTGTCGTTCATTTAGCATATTGAGGCAGAAGGCGGTAAGTCACAGTCATACTGCACTGCTGCTTGGGCGCAGGCGCTCACCGTGATCCTGAGGGACCCCAGGAGAGCTCCGAAGCGCTGTGGCCGTTCCTCTCATGGAAGGAGGCCACCGGGGCCCGCGTGGCCAGACCCAGGACACAGGCCCGTGGGCGGACCCCCTGCTCCTGTCCCTGCCTCGCCTCTGGAGGACAGGTGGGCACGCCCAGCCGTCTGTCTGTGCAGGGACTACCCGACTTGGAGGCCATACTCTCCACTTGCCCTAGAAAAGATGAGAGCTCGAACTAATGACAAGAAAGAGGCCGTTTTGGGCGTGTGGGGTTCTGGAATCGAGCCCCGGGCCTTCACACTAAGCTATAACTCAGCCCAGCTTTTGTTTTTGAGTTTTGAAACAGGGTCTTATTGAGTCACTAAGTCACCCCGGCTGTCCTTGAACTTGTGATCCTTCTGCCTTGCCTTCCCGGAGAGCTGGGATTACAGTTCCGCACCACCAGGCCCAGCTACCAATCTAGCTGGAAAAGATGTTTCGGTGACCGGGGTTGGGGGTGGGGGTTGTCACGCACTCTTCTGACACTTGAGCTAGGACCTGGCCTCCCCATCTTGACAGGAAATGGATTCTTTCACAAACCACAGCTCTCTATGGAAAGATGGGACAGGCCCAGAGTGGCAATGAGTCTCCCACCACTAGACAGAAGGACAGCACTCTGCCCAGCCAAAGGCCGAGCTCCACTGCTCAAGAGCAAGGGCCTGGTGGGTCCCCAGCGCCACCTTCATCCCCACCTGATGTCCCTGATCTTTACACAGCCTGGACTTTGGCCTGTCCGTTTCTCCAGACACATTTTAAAATGCTGTTCTACATTTTCCTTTAAGCCAATGGGAGATTAGCTGAGTGAAACGGGCCCCATAACACCTGTGCACTGGTGGTGGCCCTGGCAGAGGTCTGTGTCCAAGCGGGGACACCGCTGGAGGAGCCAGAGGAGAGCAGAGGAAGCACACCCCACCCTTTCCCCCAGGAAGGGGTCTCCTCCACGCCACCGCCCAGTGAAGGAGAGGGTTGCTTGAAGCTTGCCTCCTCATGTGTGGGCAGTGAGTTGGGGACCACCCAGTCCCACCCAACGGTGCCCTCAGTGTTGTGCCCACCACAAGAGGCCCCGTGTCCCAATGCAGAGTGTGCAGGGAGCCAGCCCTGCTGGGTGGGTTCAAGGCTTGGAGACCGCTGACCAGGGCACCTGGCAGAGGTTCTACTAGGGCAACAGCACGTTGGGATCTGGAGTAAGGCTTCAGGCCAGCAAGAGGAGTAGCTGTGAGGATTTCAGCCTGGGGTGGAGGGTGGCAGAGGGCTGCTGGGGCTCTGAGGCCTCGGGGAGTGGCCTGTCACCTGGCTGAGGTGGGGCCCTGGGAAGTGGACATCGGATGCAAGCCAGGCCAGGAGGGAGACTTCTGGGCCAGCACTAACACTCAAACACTAGCACCACCTTGCTGGAACAAGTCGGGCATCACATGGGACGGGAAATCCTGCTGCCACCGGTGGGCAGAGGACGTCACCAGCGCTGAGAGTTGGGTGACAGGTGGCTGTGAGGCTGTGGCCCAGCGTGAGCCTCATTCATTTCCCGTGAGGACTGTGCAGGAAGTAATGACTTCACACGTGGCCCACCCCAGAGCGGACGGCAGCAGCCGGATGTCATTCAGCTGGCTCTTCTCGTGACCCGTCAAGTGCCATCAGGAAACGTTTCCGGTGAACTTTGACCTCTGTGCCTGGATACTGCCCGCTCATCTTCCGCTGTCACCACGTGGAGGGCGACCCAATTCGGACAGCCGATTTCCATATGCTAATCGGCTTCTTTCCCTTTTCCAAAAAACTGTTGTCCCCTTGCCATTGACTCCAGCTGACAGGAGAGGCTTTGTTTTCCATTCCCTGAAAAATAATCTACTCTCGTGAAGTGATTTATGCTAAAAAGATCGAGGGAGAACCACAAGGCTGATTGTTGGTGACAACCAACGATCAATGAAATGGCCACATGGCTGCGGCTTGGGGACCAGCTGACAGTCTGTCCCAGCTTCGGTGGGTCTCGGGAGCCGCTGAGCAGGGTGCGGGTGCCGGCCTGCTGCGGAGGGTTCGGATGTGTCCTCTCCAAGCAAGGGCTGATTCTCCACGCTAGAACCTGCGGCTAATATGGTGTCTCATTAATACTGTTCCTTAGCTTGGGTTAGCGTTGATTATCCCCAGAGATCCCCAGATCACCACACTATCTACCATTTAAAAAGATCTTTTTTTTTTTTTTGAGACAGGGTCTTGCCTACAGTCCAGGCTGGTCCTAAACTTGCTATGTAGCCCAGGCTGCCCTTAAACCCACAGCAATCCTCCTGCCTCAGCTTTCTGAGTTCTGGGGTTATGGGTGTGCACCACCATACTTTGGGTTACTGAGGATTTGAACTCGGCTCCATGGGCTTGCCAGGCAAGTGCTCTAACCATTGTGGTGTTCTCCCAGCCCCTGAAAGTGACCATTTCCTATGGGAGGCGTTGCTTCTAGAACCGCAGAAGGACGCAATAGGAGGCGTCTGTGCAGAACATGCCGTTCCCCTTCCACAGGACAGGGTGGAAGAATAAGCTTGCTCAGCCTCAGCGTGTGTATGACTGTGGCCCTGGACCTCAGCCCCTTACCCAATGACACGATGGGCACCACGGCCTCCCGGGGGGCTTCTAAGGCCCAGGAGACCCTCCGCCTGGATTTGGCACCAAGCGACCTCACGTTATAACACAAAATCCCGCAGCTGGCCGAATGCAGTGTCTCTCATTGTCCGCTCCCTCCGGGGCCTGGCACTTGGCTCGCAGAACCCAAGGGTGGCCAGCGGCCTGCCGCAGCCGCTCACGGGGGCCTGGCCTCTCGGTGACCGTGCCCTTTGCTAACGGCGGCCTGCACTTTATCAAATTGCCTCAAGTGCTCTGCTGGAGAGCCTCCAAACGCTAACAGACAAATGAAATTAAATGAAAAGGGTTCGCTGCGCTTAAGAGCATTATGTAAGTGCTTGCAAGGCCGGGTCTAATTAAAGAGGCTGTAAACCACGCCACCCAGCGCCCATGCCAGCACCCGCCTGCCCACACCTGCTGGGGAGACGGCCGGGCAGATCCGTCACCGGTGGCTTAGGGCTGCAGCCAGAACGGAGGCAGCCCTGGAGGGGGCTTTTGAGCAGGACGGAGCAGACACTTCCAGAATGTCACCTGTGCCTGCAATGACCGCAGTGGGGCCACCGCTTCCCACATGGAGGTGAGAGTCCTTAAGCCCAAAAGACCCCTGGGATTGGGGCCATCTGTGGACGCACAAGTTGTCCAAAGGCTTCCCCTGCTGGGTCTTGTGTGTGTGACAACCTCCAAAGGACTGTGGCGTCTGAGAGCATCTGCTGGCTCCAAATGCCATCAGCTAGGGAGTCCCCGGAGCACAGGAGCTGGACCTGACTCACCTGTGCCCCCCCCCCTAGAATGTGGCCAAGGAAGCAATTAGTGAGGGCAGACCACACAAGCACAGTGACACGTATGAGACCCCGTGCGCAGCTGTGCATTGACACACACAGCCTTCCCGGGCACCTCTGCCTCCCCAGAGCAGGTAGCGCCTTCAGCAGACTTCCTTGTCCTGCCTCAGCGGGCCACGGGGGTCTGAGCACACAGCCAGGACGTGGCAAAGCTCTAAGATAGACCGTCATCAGCCCCAGAGGACCATAGGAACCTGGGGATGGCCTGACGGCCCACACTCCCCACGGGGCCAAGGTGGAGAGTGCCAGCCCCCGAGGCCCAGAACTCAAAGCCCTATGAGCAATGTGAACAGAGTACCCCCCATGCAGCCAAGCTAGGCAGACACAGGGGGGACAGGAGCCTGGAGGACAAGCCCCCCATCTCCAGGGTCTGCCAGGTACTGCCCAGAAACGTCCATGGGTGGTCTGCCCAGAGCCGGGTGGGAACATGGACCCGGAGGCAAGCCAGTGTGGAGCTCCAAAGCCTGAACCCAGACCAGGCCACCTCGGGACATTGGCACACACGCCAGTTGGCCTTTCGTGTGAACTTAGAATTCCCTTCCTTTTCCAGAAGGTTTACAGAATGCATATCAGCATCCTAGCTGAACTTGGCGGCACAGGCCTGTCATCCTCAGCCTCCCAGGGTGCTGAGGCAGGAGAATCCAAGACTAAGCCCGGACATCTTAGTGACTTAGAGAGACCCTGTCTCAAAGTCAAAGATAAAAAATAGGCTGGGGCCTGAGGATGCAGCTCAGTGTAAAAGCCTCAGGTGCCTCCTCGAATGTCAGTCGGGCACGCACACGCGCACACACACACACACACACACACACACACCGCAAATCATAGTCTGTGTGTGCTTTCAGATAGCTGTGTAGAACGTTTTACAAAAATCCTTTGTATTAGCTTGAAGTTAGCATCCTGGAATTTGCACAAAGGGCTCATAACAGGCCGGGTGACCCAAGCGGGCTGGGCGGGGTGAGGCCGGGTGGGGAATAATCTCACCCCAACACAGCGCTTTCCTCGGATCAGAGTTTAGATCTGGAATGTCCCTCAAAGCTTTGTATGTTTGGAAGGTGACGATTGGAGCAACGGCGCACTCATCGGGTGATTCTCTATGATGTTAGGAGGCGGGACCTGGGTAGAAGGGGCGGGTCCCTAGGGCATGACCGAGAAGGACACGCCTTCCTCACTAGCTCCGCCCTTTACCTGTTCCCTAGATGCAGGGCTGACCTTCCGCACACTGCGACCAATGACTCGGGCCCAGCGACGTTTCCCTGTATCGCTGGGGCATGGCTGCTGGACACACTCGGTCATTCCTGCCTCTGAGTACCATGAACACGCACCTCCCTGACGTGGTGTCGGTAACAGATGCTGGGGGTGCAGGGAGCAGGATGCGATTCTCATTCCTTCAGAGTAAGTACCAGCTTTGAATCATGTTATCGTTCAGCACACAACCCTGTGGCCCTCAGTCTCTCTTTTTTCCTGGTGTCTTGTGGAGTGCATTCTGTGTGCAAGGCGTTCTTCATGCTATATTTTAAAGTGCGCTGCACGAACACACTCACACACACACACACACACACACACACACACACACACTCCCATGGGCACGCCGTGCACCTCCAGCTCCGGGGGCGAGGATGCCGCCACACGGCCCGACCGGGTGCGTTTTGCCGCTGACCTAGTTTGAGAGATGGATGGCTGAGCAGTGGCCGACTCCATCAACGGGTTAATGATTTTGCGTGCTATTCTCTTCTGAAAAGGCTTATTTAAATGTTTATCAGTTGTGCCAAGTGGAGCCCGGACTCGCGAGGGACGGCTCATCATTGCCTATGCATGGAAGCGTTGTCGGAAGATTAAAATAACATTGAGTATATTCTGTAAATGAAGGCGAGACTAACAGGAGCCTCCAGAGTCCATTATAAATTTTAATAATACATCAAGGTAATGTAACTGAATAACGGATCTCTAAGGGGAGAAACACAACATTTGGCTAATATTACAATTTAAATTATGAAAACAAAAAGAGCTTTTAGTTAATCTTGTCTTTCTGCTTTTATTCTTCAGGCTCTCTCTCTCTCTTTTTTTATTTTCCCTGAATCCAAAACACCATGTAAACAAATAAAAGTACGGGGGGGAAATAAACAGTTTGGCATCTCAGTAGATTAATTAATGCGCTTCAGTCCTGGCACCAGTAGGCGAAAATTATGTGCATAAATAATATCACTAATTAAAAAGATGCAGATTAACATGCAAATAATGTTAATGAGGATCCACAGCTCCAGAGTGGCTTCGCATAACATCAACAATTTAATGGGTTGGAAGGCTTGTGTTTGCATTACATTAATAAATTTCAAAGACCTTGCATAAAAAAAGTTCTGTGGAGCCTCTGTTTCCCACTTGCGAGTTGTAAATTCTGTGGGCAGTAGCGAGCACTCGTCAGCAGATGCCAAAGTCATTATCTCAAAGACAGTTGAGAGGGTGCCACGCGCCAGCGTGACCAGCTGCTGGGCACTGGGCGGCGGGCACTCTTCCGTGCCAATTATTCATATTATTCGGGTAGTCTTGATATTTATTTAAACTGATTAATATTTTGTGCTCTGCATCTTGATCTGGAGGGAAATCATTTTAAGCAAAGTTTAAAAAAAAAAAACCTTATCAGGCTTTGATGTGCCGCAGAAGTCGAATGCATAATGGACTCGATTGAGCAGACATAATTCCGGACCCCAGACAAAAGCAACATAAAGTGTCCCTAACGATGCCATGTAGTGTTGAAGTACCGTATTACGGCAGTGCATCCTAAGTGGGCCTAATCCGCCGGGCTCTCTGCAGAAAACGCGAAGGTCTCGTCTACGGCAAATTGCTGTGTGCCCCTGCTGGCTGCCAAGTGCACAGTGGCTCATCCTTTATACGGAGAAGCAGCGCAGACTGAGGAAGGCCCACGGGACAAGAAGCTGCCTTCACATTCTCCCCCGAGGCCTGTGCGCTCACCTGACCCTGGCCAGCGACCCCCTCTACCGGGCTGGGGCCCCAACACCAGGAAAGGAGGGACCAGGGCGGCAGCCTTGCAGGGCAACACAATGCCAGGCCCCCGACAGTGAGCTTGTCACACAGCCGCTCCAGAGGGCTGAAAATGTCCCTTCCCTGACTCAGCAGTGGCAGTTCCGGAATCCCTGGGCACAGCACGGCTGGTGCCCATCAGGGCCAGATCCAACGTGGTCACATGAGGAGGCCACCAGCCTCTGGTGCCAATGCAAAGTCCCATCTCGCTAGGCCACGGGAGACACGGCAGGCTGGTGGTGCCAAACCGCCATCACCCCACGCCTGACTCCCCCACCACCCGCCACCCTACCTCTGCATTCAAATGTCCCCACGTCTCCCCTCGTGGAGAAGACTCCCAGGCCCACCAAGCACACATGGTTTAGGATGATGCGCAGCTGTGCGTGTCTGCCAACCCGTGTCCCTCTCACACCGACACACATGTACCTACCCGGGACGGAGCCCTGCGCCCTGGTTCTGCCACCAGCTCAGCCCTGGCACTCGGAATATGGGGGACGAAGATCAAGGAGACGCCTCCACGTTGCAGACCCCGTAGTGTCCTCTCCCCCGAGGGGGAACACAGCAGCACGAGAGCCCCTAGGGGGGCTGTTGCGGAAGCTGGGGACAGAGCCTGGGGCCTTCACCCTGAGCTGCGTCCTCAGCCCTTTTGGGAGGTTTTGATCTCGACATAGGATCTTGGTAAGTTGCTAAGTGGCCGAGGCCAGGCTCAAGCTTGTCATCCTCCTGCCTCAGGCTCCCACAGTGACATGATTACAGGCCTACACTGCTAGGCCCAGCCTCACCAGAGCTCTTACAGCTTGGAACACTAATGCAGAAAGTGGCAGCTCCTCCAGGGCAGCACAGGGTCCCACACGGATAAGGACCAGACACGTAGCATGTCCTTCCCTGACCTGCCACCTGTGGCTTCCAGCCCAGGCTGTGGAAAGGTGGGGACAGCCTCCTCCCACCCTCTCATGACCAAGGAAGCTGCCTCTCAGGCTATCAGCCCCCAGGATAACTGAAGGTAGCTTTTGTTTAGGAAGGCTAAGTGTGTGGGCAGAGCCAGGGGACCTGCTCTGTGATGGTAGGAAGGGGTAGAACTGGGCGACGGCCACCCCTTCCTGTGGCTGGGGTCAGGCTCTGCCTGCATTCTGCTTTCTCCTGGCTAGGCCTCACCAGGGGTGAGTGCGGTGGGGTGCACCCTGTACTCATGGCGTCCTACGGGCGGGCTCTCAACGCTGCTCCCTGGGATCTAAGGAGCGGACGTGGGACCTCCAACCAGAAACGCCATGAAGCCATGGTGTCTCCATCGTTAGCGCAGAGTGGGCACCGGCGCTGAACAAACACTCCACACATCCGTGCGGAAATTTCCCCGGCGGGATGCCCGCCCCCCCCGCCCAGGGCACTCGCAGCCCACCTGATCCTGACAGCTCTACTCTGTCCCACGGCTGGGCCTCTGGTCTCCTCACAGTGCTGGGTCTGGGAGGGAGGGGTTACGTGGTGAAGGGAACAACACCAGTCATGCTTCGCCCTGTCCAGTGCTCCCATGATGAGCCATGGAGAACCAGTGGGGTCCCACAGCCCCTGTGCGAAATGCCTGCCACATCCTGTGCCCTTGATTGTCAGCCAGCTCTCTAATTCTTCTTCTTAATGTTGAGAAAACATTGTCATTATATCATTAATTACAGATTAGCAGCAATATATGCACATATACGGTATAAAATCCACACCTATGCAACAATAGTGTGTACATATATATGTACACCTGTACCACCTGTGCCATACGTAGCTGTACACGTGTGCATGTATACAACAATTGTGGTAACAGTGTGCAGCTACACACACATTCGCAAGACAATTACGAGGATAAACGCCCACACATACCATTGACACGCTGGCGGTCAGCCGTCATGATAGGGCAGGTGCTGTTCCCAGTGGGTTTGCAATTCTTGTGGCTCCAGACCCCCCTTGTGGTTAACGTGTATGCATGTGAGGAGTGGAGGGCAGGTGTCCTCCCCTTCCGGCCCTTCCGAAGGGTCAGTGGACAGGGCACTTTGGAGGTTGTGCTTCCAGGAGGACCCCATGGCTCCTGCGAGTTCCTCCGCCAAGCTCTGGAAGTATGTGGGCAGACGGGTGAAGTCAGGAAATAAGCTTCACTGGGGCTGCCAAGGCACCTGTGTTCTGCATGAGGAAGAGGACAGGCGCGGTGAGGGAGTCCCCAGGATGGCAGGGGAAATGGGCCAGGGAGAGTGGGGGCACAGAGCGAGAGATTTACTCTTGCCCACACCTGTTGATTGCCTGGACGATGGCCTCCCTCTTTGGCCCCAAACATGTTGACAACTGTAATGATAAACTGAGACCTGGCTGCTCCTCTCCCCTAAACAGCTCTGGGAGGTGGTCGTGCAAGGGTAGCAGCTCTGCCATCTGACCCTAGCATCCCGTGTGGCCAGTTTGGATGGTCAAGGAAGAGGAGAAAGGGGAAAGTGTCCCCTAAGGTCCCCTGGCCATGTTCCACAAGGCACCCACCACATGGTCCATTCTCCCCCTGCCAGGCCTGTCCCCTCCAGGCAAAATGTGACCATCCCTCCTCCCACTCTGCAAGGTGTCGTCCTGAAGCGTAGGTACCAGGGCGGAGGAGCAGAGGGTCACCGGATGTTCCCATGTCCAGCCTGCCTCGGGCTGCATTGCCCAGCTGGGTAAAAGCTTTGTGTCCGACATGAGCGTGAGCTGTGGGGACAGAGTTTCTCATCAGAACTCAGCCATAGTCACACCCTTGCTGGCCTCAGAGAGAGGACGGCTGCCCATGTCACCAGAGCTGCGGCCCTGGAAGCAGGGACAAGGCTGCCCTCCCAGGAGGCCAGTGTGTGTGCTGCCCATTGGGCTCATCACTGTCACTCCACCTCAGACTCCTCAGCACCAAGCAGCGCTTCCCCGGTCAGGGCCTCCGGATACGGAGCAGTTCCCTAGGCGTGGCTTACCTGGGGACACCTGTTTCATTTGGATCTAGCAAACCCCGGGGCAACACCAAAGACCCAGAGAACAGATCTAGAGCCTGGGAAGTGTGACCAGCCTGAATCTTGACACCTGGCGGGTTAGATAAGCCCACGCCTGGCTGTGTCTGGGTGGGTCATGGAGGTGTGAGCTCGAGGTCTGTCAATGTCTGGTCCCTGGCCCCTTCCACTCTGGCACTGTCCGCCTGCTGTGAGCCGGCAGCTTTGCTCCGCCGTGCCCTCCCGCCATGCCAGGCCCTCCTGCCTTGAAGCTGGCCGGTTAGACTAAATACATGGGCAGATGAAATATCCTGTTCTTCGAGTTGCGGATGCCTGGTACTGTGTCCCGGTGACGGGATTGCTGAGGAGCACAGGAGATGAGCCCTTGCAGGCAGGGGAGGGGGAAGCTCACCTCCATGCCTGAGTGGGAGGTGGGAGCAGACAGGTCAACCTAGGGAGTCTGCAGCGGCACGTGTCCTGCTGGCGGCTCTGCCCAGCCCGCTCCCCTGAGAGACCTGAGAAGGTGGGGCCCTGCCGTGGGCCCTATCGGCCTCCTTCCTACACCCCACAGCCACAACGTCACCTCGCCAATTCTCTGGGCCAAACCTTTTCCACTCACTTGTCTCAAAGCGGGAGAAGAAGGGGAAAGCACCCTCAAAATAGGAAGCTGCTGCTGGGGAGTTTGCAAATGTTGCCCCAGTTACCGTTGTTGCTGTCAGGCATCCTTGTGCGCATTGAGGAAAAACATGAAAAATTATTTGCTGGACTTGAACATAAAGTGATTCAACCTCATTAAGGGCCCAAATTTCCCTTAAAGATTCAAATTATCTTGGTTGGCCATCCACACACCCCAAGTCAGTGAGATCATTCGCAGCACTTCATTTCCCTGACTACCGTCCGATTGGCCTTAATAGGGTCAGGACTCTAGGAAACCCAGCGTTCTCTGGTGCCAACGGTCAGCTGCTCTCTGGGCACCAGACCCTAGGAGCTGACCTCGCCCAACCCTGACCTGCTACTCCTGGAACCTGCCACCTTCAAGCCAGGAGGCAGCTTCAGGAACTGCCCTGGCTGTAAGCAGGCTGGGCATCCGTCTGTGAGGATGTCCCTTGGCCCCAAGGCCTCCCGGCTCACTGTATTCCAGGGAACCAGAGAATCCCTACAAGAATCTCACCAGCGCCTGCACGGGGCACCATCCCAGGCACCATGAGCACCCCATCTCCAGGATACACTGTGCCTGACAAATGTTTCTGTCCATCTTGTGGTCA